>JAPFBL010000050.1:5060000-5197500 GCA_026182355.1 Hermatobates lingyangjiaoensis | reverse complement strand
TGTGTGTGCTTGATTACGTGTGCGTGTTTGTGCATGTATGTGTATGTTTAGGTAAAATAATAAAATGCAGAAAATATTTTAAACCAATAATGTGCTAATAATGTACTATGAACATATTAAATGCAGCCTACAAAAGCAATTGTATTTTCTTTTCAACAAAAATATGACAACATTCTTTATTTTATCATGACAAATTGAATAATAATTATAACTCCGTTTGATGTATGCAGTCAATTTGTTGTGTAATTATTCTATGACACATAATCATGGTATTTGTAATATTTTTAGTTAAATAAATATGGTTGATTTTTGCCGTAGATTTGACCAATAGTTTTTATTATAAGACATATATATTTTTTTCCTGATATTGTATTCTTATTTAATATGAAGTTATATTTAATATTTAATAATATTATTCGAATAAAATCATTTATGTTATTAAAATGAAACTGAGAGAAATAAAGATAGTAAAGCAATTGCATAACAATGGAGAATATCTGACATTGAACAGGCTTGAGACTGATGAATTGAAAAATCTGAGAGACAAGCGAACAGGACATTTCGTTTGCAATTTACAGAGCTAAAACCTTGGAGCTACTACTTAGGAGATGGATATTTTTAACAACGTGATGAAAGAGAACCATCAGTAGTATGCTCTTGCAACAATGTATTTTGCTGATTGGTACTTCAACATTCAATATAGTTGTTATCAAGAGGTATCACATCTCTGGACATACAACCTAAAATTGTGTTATAATGCTCTTGGCATTCAGAGGATGAGCAATTAGTCATTATTTATTATTTATCCATTTTTATAGAAATGTCAATAAAAATCTTCATATACAAAAATTTTATAAAAATAACTCATATTTGGACCGGAGTATCCTACTTGAAGTTACGCTAGAATACAAAACACTCGTAAAAATACTTAAAATCTGTACTTTGCAATTGTAGAGGAATAATTCAACTTTAAAACATATATAATAATAGTTGAAATATTTTGAGGTTGGCTGAGAAGTAAGGTGCGTGAAGCAGATGGATTGGGAAGACAACTCCAGTTGTCTTATTAAAACTAGTCAAATTTTTTTCCAAAAATATTTAGGTTAATTTTTAGTTGTTGACTGTAAGAGTTAAAAAATGCAAATAAAATATCTACGTGGAAAGGGAAAAAATAAAATTTTAACAATGTATAGAAATCGTTTCAATAATGCTGTGCAATTAGGGATTAGTTAATTGAAATAAAATGAAAATTAAATCATACGAGTATCAATTTTCTAACCCAATGCACTTAGATTCTTCTAATATGAGATATTAAAACCACAACAGATTGCACTAGTAATGAATTTTCTTTATTAGGTATTTCCTAGAGTTTAGTAAGTTGCTGTAATATGGTTATTTTGATATAGATCAAACTGCTAATTTTTATGACTAAATGATTTGCAAAAGAAAAAAATAGTTATGATTGTAGAATTTATTTCTTTCCTCTGTGATCTTCTTGGCTATTTTGTGTCTGTTAACAAGAGTAGTAAATTGATAGGTTGTGTTTTATCTTATTATTTCAATGAACAATTTCCTATTTTCATAAATTAACGTTGTAGTGTTATTAAATTTCTATATTTTCCGTATGAAGTTTAATATGTTATTTGTTTTTTTTTTCATTTTAGACTCAGAAGACGTAGGCCATAACTTTCCTGTAAAATTTATCTGCTTTGAATAAGAGAACCTGGTCTTCTTTCCCTACTTTCCCCTTTCCAACTCTTCCTCCTGCGATAACACCTTCAATCTCCCCCAAACTCCAACCTTTCTTATACATTTTAAAATTACTATTATCTTTCAATTCTTTTTCGCCAGATATGACTTTGCCATTATTATGGAGAAACATAAATAAATTATGTAGTTGATTAAGTATTTATTTAATATCTTGATCATTATTTTTCAAAAAGAAAATTTTGTTATAGATCCTTTTTTTTCTAGTAGTGTACATATTGAACTGAAATTAAGAAAGTTGAGCAGAAGATGTACAGAAATTAATTTTTTTTATGACCGTACCACTTCTACTGTTCCTGAGTCAGACAGATTTGTCTTCAAGGATTCGACAAAAACACATTTTTTTTGTTATTGACACACATTTCCATTACAGAAGTTTTATAGTAGACGTCATTAACGAGTACCTGACAGGGAACGTGTTTGAGTTGGATAGATTTACTTTCCATTCGGAGAGACGCTGCTAAATAAGATTTCAAAAACTAGATAGTTTGTAATAAAAACACGGTTGTTTAACTAGACCATCCATGTCTTACTTCAATTCAAAACCTACTTTTATAATATATATTTTAATATTAATTATTTGTATTTAATGGTAAAATCAAAAATTGTTTATTGTATGTAACAGAGTTAGTTGTGAATAATATATAATTATAATGATTAAAGTATTGTTATAATTGCTGTATTTATATTTGAGTAAAAACAAAAGTATTTTAATAATTCGTTTCTTTGAATTTTCAATTCTTTATAAATTTTCTCTAAACGTTATAAGTTAATATAACTAACTTTTTAATATAAGTCATAACGTTATATATAGGTTAAATAACTTATATTAAAATTAAAGTTCAATTCACATCTTCAACGAACAGAATTACATTCAGATAAAAAAAAAAACAGCTGGTTTTAATTGTTTCTACAAATACTGAAATTCAAAACGATATGTAAGATGCAAACAACTTTTTGAATAACACCCCTCTATTAGAACCTTATTTATTTTGATCATGATATGTTTTAAAATACGGGTGACCCCCTGACAATATAGTTCTAATCTTCCAAGCCACGAAAATTAAGAAAACTCTCGTATAATGCGATAATCTACAATTTACTTCCATTCATATACGTTAATGAAAGGAGCTACCCTTTTACAACTTTAACACTGATAACATTGAAACATGATATTACCTCAACATAAATAATACAGTAATTTTGTATAATCATTAAAAAACTAGGAGCACAAAACGAATTAGACGGCTTAGTTTAATCATGAAAAAGTCAGATCAAAGGAAATTTGAATTTTAAAATTGACTGTAGTTCATGACATTGTGCATACATCTATTGAGGACGTCCAAGTTTTATGGTATTGAAAGTTGTCTAAAAGGCGGATTTAGTGTAAGTATCTCTTCAATTATGTAGGAAAAAACTTTCGTTTTCTTATTTTTTTTAATACTTCTTTATGTGTTTCTTCATTTTTTTATTCTTATGAGAAAAGTTATTGAACTTGATAATAAACTAAGAAATGTTGAAGTTTATTTAAAATTATTTAATAACACATCCTTCAATTCTGAAGTGCTTGTTCTCGTATAACATGGTTACATCACATACTTAGAACCTTTCCCTCCAGGTTATAGGGTTATCTACAATCATATGCGGAATTTTCTTTACAGTAACAAGTAATGTTTAAGAGGAGTTGCTTTCTCAATGTTATGTCAGTTAAACCTAAGTAGAGAGAGTTTGTCTTATTTATTCTACAGGTCCTACATTTTCTAGGTGATTTGTCGAAATTAGATTACTTGAAAGATAAACGTGGACTTCTAAATATCCCTGCACGCAACTACAGCGTGCTTTTTTTTACTGCTCAGGACTGGCACGCTCTGGATGACCTTGACACATTTCTTGGAAGAATAATGCAAATTTGATTTACTCTTCACTCTTCATTGGTGATATGACTTCACGTCAAATTATTCATACAAATATATTGTCTTCATTAAATTCACTCTTTAATATAAGTTCGAATATCAATCTAATTAATTATGATCTACTTATGCAGACCAGATATAGCTGTACCATGCAATTCAATTGTTATATCCCTCTTCAAAAGAAAAAAAAAACATTTGTTCTTTTATAAAGAAAGTATCGCAGTCGGTAGGGATAAAAAATTATTTACATGGTGAGGAACTTGATAGAAAATTACTTATTTTCTCCAAAATCAAAGAATTATTCTCTCTATGTCTTTTTTTGTATTTTTCTTAACTTTAGTTATCTGCTTTATTCATACGAAGTATGAATAATTATAAAGCGAATAATAGCTTTATTCGCAAAGTCATATATCTAAATCAAAGGCCATTTCAAGAAGCCCTGCTGTAAGGATTATTTTAAAAAAGTATGTTCAATTATTATTTTATTTTGAGTAAAATGATATCCTTCATTGAAAAATCATATTTGTGGTATTGCTGATAGTTAGTTGAAAAGTATTTTATGTTATTCAAATAAAAAAATGGTCACTACTAATTCAGAAAAAAAAAATTAAAAAATACTTCACTCTACTGCTTCTGTACTACCCCATTGCCCTAGATCGCATTTTGTTGCGTGTAAACAATTGATTCGAACTCCCAAACTAATCATTATTTCATCATCAATTAATGTTGTTGTCACATTTGAGCAATCAATACGATCAATTAATTCTTAACCATGGTATGGAACCTAAGAGTTGTTTGATAACTCATCGGTAACATGAAGGACACCACAGATTTTCAACCACAGTTTGTTTGTCTTTCAATATTCATTGTTATAGAAATTAAAAAAGTGGAATACTTATTTCATTCTTCCAATAGGTTTTACTGCAATATTATGATACTACAGCTTTGACTGCCGGTTGTGTTTCACATGTGTGTTGCAAAGTTATTGTAGGAACAACTCCACTACTTGAAGTTTTTAAATGTAAAATATTCCTTTGGCACTGCACCATAAAACTTAGTACCACCAAGTCGAAGTGCTAAATAAACTGAGTGATCTCCATTCAACTAATCGTATTATCAAGCTTATAGGCATCAATTCAAATTGATAACTTTATACGTATGTTATGAAGCATCAATTTTACTAATAAAAAAAATGTAATACATATATCGTATTCCATTAAATTCTATATGCATTATTCGGATTGTAAAAATATATGTTTTATCAGACAAATAGACTAGTACCTGTAAAAATATGCTAGCTAACAAATCAGAGCGGGGAGAAGGGATTGCTTAAAGGTTTAGGAAGCAATATTAGAGCAAAACTATAAATAGTTCCGCTCTATTATTATAGTGATCTCAAAAATAATAGTTGAAATACCATACATCAACATTTTTTCTCCATATGGATAAATCTCATTTGCTAAGTGACTTATCAAGGCCCAGTAAGGTATAGAACAACATATATTCAAGAGTTGAATGGTGACATCACCATTAGGTTCTCATTAGGTTCGCTATACGTTCAGAGAGTACTAAGTATTCAATTGGAGTTAGTCACTGTGAAATACTGACAGTATTTTTTGTGGGTTGGCCGGCCGCCAGCAATAATTATAAACTTAACAATTATAACTAATTGTTATAACACAATTAAAATCATATTGACAGTTCAAATTACAAAAAACGTATTCAATGCTTTTGAGTTTATAAATAGCGTCTCTCGTTTGAATGACTCTAATCTCACTTCATCTGTTATAAAAATTTAAAAATTTTTCCAACAAATTTAATTGGTAATAATCTCGTTTATTTCTTCAAATATGGATAAAATTTTATTCAAAAAAGATCCACATGAAAATATATGAACTACGATTTTCTTACTATTCTTTCACAAATAATTCTATTGAAAGATTTTAAACAATGGAAAAATTAATTTTAAGCGCTTTTGAAGTTACATCTTTCTATTGCCACAACACTGAAAACCTAGTCCAGTAACATTAATGTATTTATCTTATCCTATATGCAGTTTCCCTGTAAATAGAAGAAATACTTTACTATTATTTTGAATTTATAACTTTGTATATATATAAACGTAAATTTTTCTTTTAATAATTAAATTATGTTCTCATTGATATAGAGTAGGATGTGGTAAATCAAATAACCGTGATGGGTGGCACTTAGTATTGTCTATTTCACCGTCCATAATCTATATACATTTACTTTCGAATTAAAAAGTAGCTAATCGGACTTATTTACGATGAAACCTAACATATGACAATCATGGAGCAGAAAAAATTATCGTAATTGGTGTAATACTTCACCAAGGAGTATTAGCAAAAAATTACGTAATAAGCTTAGCAAAAGATTACGGTAAATAAGTTTGTTGTGAAGCATTTTCTGTTGCCTTGAGGTCAATGCTTTTTATTATTCATCGAGAGAGGATGACTTACTTACTTATAATCTTACTGTAAGTGAAGCATAGTGGTATTCAGAAATTTTGATCTCTGATATTGATAGAATCATACGTTTTGAAGGTATGATTCACTTTTTTTACGTCCTTTGGCTTATGTGTGTACCTGTGTGTGGGTGGGTACGAGGAGGAGTCGAGAAGATTGTGACAATGTTGTAGGCTATACTGCTCGATAAATTCAATTCATATGTTACACATAAATTACGCATACAATGTAGATGTGTCATATTCTTTTTAGGCAATTTTGCATTATAGGAAACTTACTTTTTTTTGCAAGGATATCATTTTCTTTTCTAGAGTGTTCAAATTTTCTGTTCATTATGAAATTGACAGTCGTTAAATGAAAAAAAATCCTAATTTTTTCAATTGCTGGAAAGGTTACTTTGAAATAAATTGTACAAATGTTGACATATACATTCTGAAAGCTAAAATAGTTTTTCCATTATTATTATAATTATTATTATAGGAAAACGAAATTTATTTTACTTTCTTGAAATTCCTTTTTTAATAGTACAAAAAAATAAAAACATGTATTTCCACTTTAACTCTCATTTATTGCGCATAAATTATCATTGTAAACAATAAAGTAACGCTTGGTTTATTTTATGGAAAAAAAGTTTGAAATTTAGAAGTTAGGTTTTAAAACATGTTTAATAATTTACAAAGTATTCATTAGCTTTAAGTTGAAGGAGAAATAGTTGCATGCAGCTTATTGGAATGAGGTTCTTAGATACCAGGTTATATGGGCTGGCCTACTTTCAGGCCTACTTCCGACATTTCCTAATGACAGTAAAAATGTACACCATATCTTATAATGACTCGTTTAGACTAAAGTATAAAACAAACCAGTTTTATAAGTGTGCGTAAAGTTTTCTCTCTCCAGAATATAATACTTTACTGAAATTGAATTTTCGATGTAACTACACCTAGTTATCAATTTTTTAAGAGTAATGTACTAAACTTATTTTAGGATAATCTTCTGTTATAGATATCACTTATTATTGATTCTTTTTATAATTCGAGCTTATAAAAATGTATTTATATTTTTTTTATGTTAGCTGGTTACAATAGGATTAAACCTGAGTTGCATGGTACTATATCCATACATTTACGTAAGAGACATTTAGTTAACTCATTACAGCGACTCTGTTCAATACTTATGTCTTTACAAATGACTCATTCAAACAAATTAACACACAGTTAAAAACAGCCTGAAGTAGAAGTTATATATTGCATTCAACGTTCACTGGAGAATGTGATCTTTTAATGGATTCTAATTTAGTTTAAACAAAGAGGGTTTGTTTGTTTTCAACACCCGCAATTACACATGCACCTATACTTTCAAAAGCACACACCCTCAGACCGCTCTACTGTTAAAAAGTATGGGTCATTCATTAATGGCCACTCAAACTTACTTCTCAGTGAGCCACATTTGACATTCATATTATTTTTCATTCACAATTACTAATGAAGTTTATTTGATAACATATATCTGAAATAACATAATGAAATTTATGCATTTTCTCCAAGAGAGTATATGCAGAAAATCCTCCTCGGCTATTTCTTTTTGAATTTTCAACTAATTTTTTTTTAAAAATGATATAGTTGTAAAAAGTTTGTCTGCGAATGAGTTAAATAAAATGTCATTTTATGTTGACTAACCAAAGCGTTTCAAATGAAACAATATAAAATGCGTATCCCTTGACTCTTTTGATGCTCTGTTTTGTTCGAAAGTGAGTCCAGGACAGACTACCATCCCCAAGATGTTCACAGCCCCAGGAACAAAAGTTTATAATTTAAAGGCAACTAAAAAGCTTTCATTTACATTAGGAATGAACAATAAAATTTCTACCCTCTGATAGTGTCAGTGATAAAAAAAAAAGTAAATATTATAAAGAACCGTTCTCATATGACAAATGAATTTATTTATCATATGATAAATGAACTGATTATAATAATATTATAATCAAGCTTCCTCAAATATTATAGTATTATAATCAACTTATTCCTCAGACACATTTTACTGAAGTGTAGTCCTATCTCCCCGTTAATAATTATTAAGTAGTTAAATAATACAAATAAATTAGTATGTTTGATAAACATTATGAAACATTATTTAAAATCATTTATCATACTATGCGGTTAATCTTATATTTTTCAGTTCTTAGATGACCTTATAAAGAAAGCCATATTGAAGTTATTTATAGCTGAAGCAATAACTAATGGTTACCTTAAACAAACTCAATTTAATCTTCTACCTCATTGAACTACCTGCATATAAAAGTAGCTTGTACAGTTAGTATAAAAACTGAAGTTTTATCTGTTTTTAAAACCAGTATTTCTACTTGTTAAAGTTAATAATACTAATAATACCATTAGCAAGAAAGATAGCTTAAATAAAAAAAAAATAACAGAGAATTTTAGAACTATTGTCAAAGAAAAGGTTTCACTTCTAAACAACATTAAAAGAATAAATAATTTATCTACACAAATATGTTCATAGTATATATATATAAATCAAATAAAACCACCCGTAGGACTTTGGATAAAATTATAACAAATGTAACACAAAGATAGACGCAGACATAACTGACTTCTATATTTATAATAGCTTCCATCTTTCACATGTAAAAAAGTCTATCTCTAGATTTTTTTGAATCCTTAAACACAATATTTGTAATAATCTCTATGACCACAGAAACAACTTCAACCTTTTAAGAGGTATTTTTCTGAACTGAGTTATCTTTCTCCATTTATTGAAAGCCGTGTACAATCTGACAACGTCTCCCACCAACCTATATTTAAAGCAGATAGGAGTGATTCCTCTTTTTTATTAACCATCTTTTTCCCTGGTGCCCATAAACTTGGTAATGATATTTATGATTTTTTTCATATTATTACTACATTTACATCTATGTTCAATACTTCTCTCCGTTTCTTATCACAAATTTCGAAATTTGAAATTATTTTTTCCGACATCTCTCCTCAGTCGTGCGATACTGTTAGTGGACATCTATGAAGGCACATATATTCTAGCTTACTGCAAGATTGCTTTCTGAACTCTCACTCTCTCTCTCTTTTCTTCTTCTTCTCTCTTTCTCTCTCTCTCTGAAAAAAAGGATCACAAATAAAGAAGGAAAACACTTACTCGTAAAATCTACCGAAGGTGGAGTTGATCTTAATGCTAAAGGCGAATATCCTGAGAGATACAAGGATGGCGTGATAAAGACATTCATCCGAAGTTCTCATCAACAATGGATACAGAAAGAGACATTTTGACTCCATCTTAAAAGGATGCCTCAACAAAATTCATAGTAATAATATTGAACATAATAACATTGAAATCAAATTTGAAAGGCCTCAGAGCATTTATTTCTTTGGTTTTTCTTTTCCCTTGTGGTTTTGACTTCATTGATGCATCATGGGCTTAGTTGTGATTTCTCTGCTTATAAATATATACATATAATAGATTCAATAATATATCGACTGTTTGATAGAATAGGTGTGTTCTCTAATTGGGGTTCGGTCAATTTTCCAAACGCAACGAGAGTTTGATTTTTTATCCTGGAAAATTGACCGAACCCCGCTTGAGAGCACACCTATATATATATATATATATAAATCAAAACTTGAAATGGTCCAACAGGACTAATAGTTCACACAGGAAAGAGAAAACACAAATAAAGACACACACAAAAGACTCACAACGATATTTCGACAGTCGTCGTCATCGGGTAGAAGTAGTCCCTTTGAGTAGCTGAAGCTAACTGAGTGGTAGGCCAAATGCAACGAACACGCGCGCACTCTGCCGGCCGCCCTAGGTAAGCTACTAACTACAGAGAGAATAATAACTAAAAAGAACAAATAAAAACAAATAAAAATAACAGAAGGAGAAGAATAGTAAATGAAGCAATAAACAATTAAAAAATAAAAAAAATAAAAATGAATAAATAAAAAAAATAAAAATTAAAAAAATAATAAATAAATAAATGATTAAAAAAAAAGTAAATAATTAAATTAGCGGTACAAGTTAAGGCCAGGAGGAGAGCGAGCTTTGAGAAGACAGATAACTGCCTCCTCTGAAGCTCTTAAAGTAACCCGAGAAGACTGAACAGGGATATGATTAAGGACTTGGACCCGGAAGCAGTGATTAAAATCCAGTCCATGGGAATTAGAGTGGATAGCAATAGGAAGGTTTTTGCGTTGACCAACGGAAGCTTCCGTTGGAATATATATATATATATATATAGGTGTGTTCTCTAATCGGGGTTCGGTCAATTTTCCAGGATAAAAATCAAACTCTCGTTGCCAACGTTTCGGTTTTATTTAAAACCTTTTTCATAGGCCTACAAACAAAGGATAATAAGAAATCACATATCAACATCAAACATATACACAATATGAAAATGGATTGTTACAACTCATGAATATTACAAGCAGAAATATTTCAGAGATACATAAAACAATATTACTTACAGAAGTAAGAATTTTTTAACTAAGAAAATGAAATTTACATTATTTAAAGGAACAACAATGTTAGCCGGACAAAACCTTCGACTAGACTAATAAGATAACATTACAAATAACCTCAACACTGTTCACTCAAGGGAACTAAATAAATCAAATTTCACTAAACCTCAGCACAACACTCCAGAATAAATATTACTTAAATTAGTAATATCACTTCTATGATTAATCGAACTTAGATCCTTTTTAATATATAACATCTCAAGTGTCTTCCTTCTTTGCTCATCTTTTTCTTTTTCTATTATAGTTGTATCTTCAAAATCGAACGTGTGACATTCGTTTATTGCATGCCCAGCTAAGGCTGTTGCGTTACTTTTATTTGTTCTTATGGAATAATTATGTTGGTACAACCTTTCTTTGAGAAAACGACTAGTTTCACCATAGTAACACTTGTCACAGTCTTTACATTTGATGGCATAAATGAGGTTACTTTGTAACTCCTTCGGTATTTTTTCTTTCAAATTTGAAAATAAAGATTTATTTTTTCTTTTATTATAAAATGCCAGTGTAACTTCAGGTACGTTTCGTTTGAACACTTTTCTAATTGATTGTGATAAGCCCTCAACATAAGGAAATTTGAAATACTTCCTATTTATAACTTCCAGTTCAGCATGATCTTCATTTGAATGTGCTGGTTGCTGTCTTAAATATCTTAACCAATATCGTTCAACTAAGTTCTTCGGATAACAATTTTTCTGTAACAATAATTTCACCCTTTTCTTATTTTCATTTAGAAAACATGGACTACTTATTTCAATAACTTTTTTAACCAAATTTTGGACGCAATTTAATTTTTGGTTTATAGCATGAGAAGAATGGTAGTTCAGGATTCTTGCAGCACTGGTAGGTTTTTTAAACCAATCCGTTAAGATATTGCCATTTTCACCTCTTATAACTTTCACATCTAAGAATGGCAGATTTCCATCTTTCTCTACTTCACAAGTGAATTGTAGACGATTATGAAAAGAATTAAATATATTTAATACATTCTCTTCTTCTCCCTTTTCAATAATTACAAACAAATCGTCCACATATAATTTAATAAATTTCACCTTCGTACCTAATTTATTGATACTGTTTTCCAATAGTTCAATCATAACTATATTTGCGAGAACTGGTGAAATTGGTGATCCCATTGGTAATCCATATTTTTGTTTATAAATAGTACCATCAAAGGTGAAATACCTTGCTTCACATATAAGGTCCAGTATAGAAAGGAAAACCTTTTTCGACATTCCAACCTGTGAACTAATCTTATTCCACTGTTTATTTACTAAATCAAATGCTAGATCTAAAGGTATATTAGTAAACAACGACTGAACATCTAGTGAAATCATAATTACGTCATCACTTAGTATTTGATTTGAAAGGGCTTGTTTGAATTCTAATGAATTTTTCACATTCAATTCATTCTTGTTAGTAATGTAACTAAGATATTTCTCTATATATTTAGACAGTTCATAAGTTGGACTTCCAATGAACGACACGATAGGACGGAGAGGAAAACCTGGCTTGTGTAGCTTCACTAAACCATATATTCTTGGTGCTATTCCATTGTAAGATTTTAATTTCGAAGCTTGACGTAGATCTATACATAGTGTCTTCTTCAGTTCATCAACTATCTTGTTTACTTTATTTCGTAATGTTGATGAAGGATCTCTTCTTGTGATTGAATATGTTTCACTATCTTCTAAGAGAGTTTTCATTTTTTCTTTATACTCTTCTTTTTTGATTATCACAGTATTACCAGATTTGTCACTTTTACAAACCACAATTTCTCTATGTTCTCTTAAAAACTTATAAGTTTTCTTATAGCAACTTTCTATACATGCATTTTGCCTTTTTAATCGATTTGAAAAATTATTTAATCGGTTTCCGTGGTTTGTAATTATATTTACACATTGAATGTGAAAAATTCATTAGAATTCAAACAAGCCCTTTCAAATCAAATACTAAGTGATGACGTAATTATGATTTCACTAGATGTTCAGTCGTTGTTTACTAATATACCTTTAGATCTAGCATTTGATTTAGTAAATAAACAGTGGAATAAGATTAGTTCACAGGTTGGAATGTCGAAAAAGGTTTTCCTTTCTATACTGGACCTTATATGTGAAGCAAGGTATTTCACCTTTGATGGTACTATTTATAAACAAAAATATGGATTACCAATGGGATCACCAATTTCACCAGTTCTCGCAAATATAGTTATGATTGAACTATTGGAAAACAGTATCAATAAATTAGGTACGAAGGTGAAATTTATTAAATTATATGTGGACGATTTGTTTGTAATTATTGAAAAGGGAGAAGAAGAGAATGTATTAAATATATTTAATTCTTTTCATAATCGTCTACAATTCACTTGTGAAGTAGAGAAAGATGGAAATCTGCCATTCTTAGATGTGAAAGTTATAAGAGGTGAAAATGGCAATATCTTAACGGATTGGTTTAAAAAACCTACCAGTGCTGCAAGAATCCTGAACTACCATTCTTCTCATGCTATAAACCAAAAATTAAATTGCGTCCAAAATTTGGTTAAAAAAGTTATTGAAATAAGTAGTCCATGTTTTCTAAATGAAAATAAGAAAAGGGTGAAATTATTGTTACAGAAAAATTGTTATCCGAAGAACTTAGTTGAACGATATTGGTTAAGATATTTAAGACAGCAACCAGCACATTCAAATGAAGATCATGCTGAACTGGAAGTTATAAATAGGAAGTATTTCAAATTTCCTTATGTTGAGGGCTTATCACAATCAATTAGAAAAGTGTTCAAACGAAACGTACCTGAAGTTACACTGGCATTTTATAATAAAAGAAAAAATAAATCTTTATTTTCAAATTTGAAAGAAAAAATACCGAAGGAGTTACAAAGTAACCTCATTTATGCCATCAAATGTAAAGACTGTGACAAGTGTTACTATGGTGAAACTAGTCGTTTTCTCAAAGAAAGGTTGTACCAACATAATTATTCCATAAGAACAAATAAAAGTAACGCAACAGCCTTAGCTGGGCATGCAATAAACGAATGTCACACGTTCGATTTTGAAGATACAACTATAATAGAAAAAGAAAAAGATGAGCAAAGAAGGAAGACACTTGAGATGTTATATATTAAAAAGGATCTAAGTTCGATTAATCATAGAAGTGATATTACTAATTTAAGTAATATTTATTCTGGAGTGTTGTGCTGAGGTTTAGTGAAATTTGATTTATTTAGTTCCCTTGAGTGAACAGTGTTGAGGTTATTTGTAATGTTATCTTATTAGTCTAGTCGAAGGTTTTGTCCGGCTAACATTGTTGTTCCTTTAAATAATGTAAATTTCATTTTCTTAGTTAAAAAATTCTTACTTCTGTAAGTAATATTGTTTTATGTATCTCTGAAATATTTCTGCTTGTAATATTCATGAGTTGTAACAATCCATTTTCATATTGTGTATATGTTTGATGTTGATATGTGATTTCTTATTATCCTTTGTTTGTAGGCCTATGAAAAAGGTTTTAAATAAAACCGAAACGTTGGCAACGAGAGTTTGATTTTTATCCTGGAAAATTGACCGAACCCCGATTAGAGAACACACCTATTCTATCAAACGGTCGATATATTATTGAATCTGTTATATATATATATATATATATATATATATATATATATAGTTCACACAGGAAAGAGAAAACACAAATAAAGACACATATATATATATTGGATATATATATGTCGATGACGATGACTGTCGAAATATCGTTGTGAGTCTTTTGTGTGTGTCTTTATTTGTGTTTTCTCTTTCCTGTGTGAACTATATATATATATATATATATATATATATATATAGGTGTGTTCTCTAATCGGGGTTCGGTCAATTTTCCAGGATAAAAAATCAAACTCTCGTTGCCAACGTTTCGGTTTTATTTAAAACCTTTTTCATAGGCCTACAAACAAAGGATAATAAGAAATCACATATCAACATCAAACATATACACAATATGAAAATGGATTGTTACAACTCATGAATATTACAAGCAGAAATATTTCAGAGATACATAAAACAATATTACTTACAGAAGTAAGAATTTTTTAACTAAGAAAATAAAATTTACATTATTTAAAGGAACAACAATGTTAGCCGGACAAAACCTTCGACTAGACTAATAAGATAACATTACAAATAACCTCAACACTGTTCACTCAAGGGAACTAAATAAATCAAATTTCACTAAACCTCAGCACAACACTCCAGAATAAATATTACTTAAATTAGTAATATCACTTCTATGATTAATCGAACTTAGATCCTTTTTAATATATAACATCTCAAGTGTCTTCCTTCTTTGCTCATCTTTTTCTTTTTCTATTATAGTTGTATCTTCAAAATCGAACGTGTGACCTTCGTTTATTGCATGCCCAGCTAAGGCTGTTGCGTTACTTTTATTTGTTCTTATGGAATAATTATGTTGGTACAACCTTTCTTTGAGAAAACGACTAGTTTCACCATAGTAACACTTGTCACAGTCTTTACATTTGATGGCATAAATGAGGTTACTTTGTAACTCCTTCGGTATTTTTTCTTTCAAATTTGAAAATAAACATTTATTTTTTCTTTTATTATAAAATGCCAGTGTAACTTCAGGTACGTTTCGTTTGAACACTTTTCTAATTGATTGTGATAAGCCCTCAACATAAGGAAATTTGAAATACTTCCTATTTATAACTTCCAGTTCAGCATGATCTTCATTTGAATGTGCTGGTTGCTGTCTTAAATATCTTAACCAATATCGTTCAACTAAGTTCTTCGGATAACAATTTTAGCCTTAGCTGGGCATGCAATAAACGAAGGTCACACGTTCGATTTTGAAGATACAACTATAATAGAAAAAGAAAAAGATGAGCAAAGAAGGAAGACACTTGAGATGTTATATATTAAAAAGGATCTAAGTTCGATTAATCATAGAAGTGATATTACTAATTTAAGTAATATTTATTCTGGAGTGTTGTGCTGAGGTTTAGTGAAATTTGATTTATTTAGTTCCCTTGAGTGAACAGTGTTGAGGTTATTTGTAATGTTATCTTATTAGTCTAGTCGAAGGTTTTGTCCGGCTAACATTGTTGTTCCTTTAAATAATGTAAATTTTATTTTCTTAGTTAAAAAATTCTTACTTCTGTAAGTAATATTGTTTTATGTATCTCTGAAATATTTCTGCTTGTAATATTCATGAGTTGTAACAATCCATTTTCATATTGTGTATATGTTTGATGTTGATATGTGATTTCTTATTATCCTTTGTTTGTAGGCCTATGAAAAAGGTTTTAAATAAAACCGAAACGTTGGCAACGAGAGTTTGATTTTTTATCCTGGAAAATTGACCGAACCCCGATTAGAGAACACACCTATTCTATCAAACGGTCGATATATTATTGAATCTGTTATTATATATATATATATATATATATATATATATATATATATATACAATTAAAAGAAACGGTCCAGCGGACTTTTTTAAAATAAAATAAAAAACGAAGGAAACACACAGAAAGACACAGACATAACTCACATCGATATTTCGACAATCGTCGTCATCAGGAGGTGCGAAGAGCGAAGAGTCCCGCAGGAAGACAGGGCGGTACTGAACTGGAGACCGCAGCCAGTACCCCACCACTTACCACCAAGCGGGGAAAGGGAGGGAAGGAAATGAAGAGCAAAATTAAGACGTAAAAGGAACGAGTAAAAATTAAAACTATAAAAAATTATAAAAAAGTAGATAAATCAAACTAAAATTAATAAAGAAAAAATAATAAATAAATAATAAAATAAAAAATAAATAATAAATAAATAAATAAATAAATCATAAATAAATTATCGGTTGAGGTTGAGTCCGGGGAAGAGCGAGCAACAAGTAAGCATATGTATGCCTCCTCTGCAGCTCTTAGGGTAACTTTATTGTTGGATTCGGGGATCTGTTTCAGGATCTGAACCCTGAAACAGTCATTAAAACTGAGTCCATGCGAGTTCGCATGGATGGCTACAGGATAGTTACTGCGTTGACCGACTGAAGCCCTATGACCATTCATACGAAGGCTCAACTTATTGGAAGTTAAGCCAACGTAAAAGGAGTCACACTGAGTGCAATCCAGTCGGTAAACACAGTTGCACGAGGTACAGGAGGAATTGACCTGAACTGGGTAGGAACGATGGTGGAGAGGGGAATCAAAGGAAGGATTAGGATTAACAATCAGGCAAGTTTGACAGCCACGGCGTCCACATTGTTTCATTGTTTCAGAAAATTTTCTGAACGAGGCTATCCTCGCTCCTTCATTGATAGTCGTGTTTTACCGGCTGACATCTCCCACCAACCCAGACCCAAGAAGGATAGAAGTAATACTTCCTTCTTCCTGACAACCTACTTCCCTGGCGCTTATAAGCTTCGTGCTATTATTAAGGAGTCTTTTCCGATTCTGTCTACTTCTACTTCTACTTCTTCCATCTTTAATCACCCCCCTTCTATTTCCTACCGTAAACCTGCCAATCTAAAAAGCATTTTTTCCCATATTTCCCCTCAGCCTTCCAATCCTGTTCCTGGAATGAAACAATGTGGACGCCGTGGCTGTCAAACTTGCCTGATTGTTAATCCTAATCCTTCCTTTGATTCCCCTCTCCACCATCGTTCCTACCCAGTTCAGGTCAATTCCTCCTGTACCTCGTGCAACTGTGTTTACCGACTGGATTGCACTCAGTGTGACTCCTTTTACGTTGGCTTAACTTCCAATAAGTTGAGCCTTCGTATGAATGGTCATAGGGCTTCAGTCGGTCAACGCAGTAACTATCCTGTAGCCATCCATGCGAACTCGCATGGACTCAGTTTTAATGACTGTTTCAGGGTTCAGATCCTGAAACAGATCCCCGAATCCAACAATAAAGTTACCCTAAGAGCTGCAGAGGAGGCATACATATGCTTACTTGATGCTCGCTCTTCCCCCGGACTCAACCTCAACCGATAATTTATTTATGATTTATTTATTTATTTATTTATTATTTATTTTTTATTTTATTATTTATTTATTATTTTTTCTTTATTAATTTTAGTTTGATTTATCTACTTTTTTATAATTTTTTATAGTTTTAATTTTTACTCGTTCCTTTTACGTCTTAATTTTGCTCTTCATTTCCTTCCCTCCCTTTCCCCGCTTGGTGGTAAGTGGTGGGGTACTGGCTGCGGTCTCCAGTTCAGTACCGCCCTGTCTTCCTGCGGGACTCTTCGCTCTTCGCACCTCCTGATGACGACGATTGTCGAAATATCGATGTGAGTTATGTCTGTGTCTTTCTGTGTGTTTCCTTCGTTTTTTATTTTATATATATATTATATATTTCCGTTGGTCAACGCAAAAACCTTCCTATTGCTATCCACTCTAATTCCCATGGACTGGATTTTAATCACTGCTTCCGGGTCCAAGTCCTTAATCATATCCCTGTTCAGTCTTCTCGGGTTACTTTAAGAGCTTCAGAGGAGGCAGTTATCTGTCTTCTCAAATCTCGCTCTCCTCCTGGCCTTAACTTGTACCGCTAATTTAATTATTTACTTTTTTTTTTAATCATTTATTTATTTATTATTTTTTTAATTTTTATTTTTTTTATTTATTCATTTTTATTTTTTTTTATTTTTTAATTGTTTATTGCTTCATTTACTATTCTTCTCCTTCTGTTATTTTTATTTGTTTTTATTTGTTCTTTTTAGTTATTATTCTCTCTGTAGTTAGTAGCTTACCTAGGGCGGCCGGCAGAGTGCGCGCGGGTTCGTTGCATTTGGCCTACCACTCAGTTAGCTTCAGCTACTCAAAGGGACTACTTCTACCCGATGACGACGACTGTCGAAATATCGTTGTGAGTCTTTTGTGTGTGTCTTTATTTGTGTTTTCTCTTTCCTGTGTGAACTATTAGTCCTGTTGGACCATTTCAAGTTTTGATTTATATATATATATATATATATATATATATATATATATATATGTGTGTGTGTGTGTGTGTGTGTGTGTGTGTGTGCGTAAACCATTTAAAAAGAAGGTAGCACACAGGTAGACAATGAATAACTCACTTCTATATTTCGATCACCGCCGTAATTAGGAGGCGAATAGTCCCGCAGGAAGGCGGAGTGGCGACTATATACACTTTCTCTGAACATACGAGTATATCAGAAATGGGAATGTTTTTCAGGTATAAACCTACAAAGCAGTTATTTCTGTATTATTTAAACAATTTTTCATAACACTATTGTAAAATGTAAAATATATGACATCATAGCACTATCAGCAATTATATTCATATCAAAAGATGCAAGTTATATATTATACAATTTTACAAATGTAAATATTCTTAGATAAAAAGTGAAAATACTTATAGAAATATGAAATGTTGAAAATAATAAGCACTGAACCGCTACTTTATGGATTAGCATGCAGAAGTTCAGGAATGAATATTTTCAACAGAAATATGACTACAGATAAATATGCTGTACCAAACACTGAGTCCAACCAAAAGACCAATGCTTTCCAAATAAAACTAAAGTCATATCAACAAATATATTCAACCAATATTTGGGTAAATAATATTTAATTAAAGGTTTAATTTTGTAGTTAAAGAATGATTAATTATTTATAATATATATTATTTTTAACCTTTTAATCTGTGTTCATCGGCATAATCTTTAGTTCATTTATAGATATTATGGCTCTGAGTAATAATCAGAAGTTGTAATTTTGGTATTATTTGTTCTTAAGAAGTAAGAATGATGGTTCTTTTATAAATCTACTTCTGATAAATTGTAAGTTAATCAGAGTGATTATACTTTATTGCCTCTGTAATATCACTTTCTATTTATTTTGGTATGTTATATTTCAAAATGTAATGCGAAGATTTTACTTTTGTTTTACTTTGCTTACTTGCTGAAACCTGGGTGTGCTTGCACATATAATTTACCTCAAACTATTAAATAATGGTTAGTTAATTAGTATTTAGCTTGATTTTTCCTATTTATTGAAGGTTTAGAATTATATAGAATTGGTGTGCATTTAGTATTTTTAGTATTTCTAGTTTCTCGTTTAACCAAAATATTAGATTTTACTTATTCAAATATGATGAAATATCTACTAATATAAATTAGTTTTCAGACAATTAAGGTGTAGAAAAAATGTCAATTACACTTAAGATATACAAAAAATTATTGAACTGAAAGGAAAAAGCAATCAAACCTCTTAATTAGTACTAATGAACTCATCGTCTCTCTCTACACTGTCTCTCATTCTTTGTCACTCTCCCTCTCGCTCTATCAATGTCACTTCTGATTTAAAAACTTAGATGAATTTAAAATATTAAAATGAACATAGGGTAGTATTTTTTTAATAATTAATAAGAGTTGCATCAAATTTTGTACTGTTAACAAATATGGTTATACAATTTTAGTTTGGTTGGCTCTTTAATATTGTAAAGTAAGTCAACATATCCTAATTATATTATGATGGTTTATAGTAGACAAAAAATTAGAGTGCGTGAATAGTAATTGCCTAAATATAGCATTGACTGATTATAGAAATATGGGTCTTAATGTATAATTTTATATTTAAAAGAGAAATACATTTGTTCTCCAGGATCAAGGAATGGCTGTCCTGCAAGAGTATTGCAACAGATCTACATGTGAAATCTTTCTCTAATTGCCAGACATATAATTCTAGGTGTGTTTAAGCATTCGTTTGTTTCTGGGTAATATTAGGTTATTAAAATGGTAATTCTTTATTAGAATGCTATTATATAACCCTATTATATAATAGCGGGTGAGGTAGATGATCCCCGCAATTGTAGTGATTAGTTTTGAAAACCTGCGAGACATTCTAAAAAATCTGGAGTGGCCTACACTCAACTTTACTATAAGTAAACTTAATATCAAACTTCTTGGGTATATCATATATAAAATCTCATTTTAGCATAATGTAAACATGGGAGATGTTTATTAGCCTTTCATTCCTGAGGTAGTACAGATAGTGATTGAAGGACATATAAACTTATTTTTGTACATCACACAGATGATGCAAATAACTTCATTAGTATAACTACAGAAGTAATAACATTTTTGAAAAGCCAAAGTGAAAATGTCTTGATGCAAAATATTTTACTAGAAGATAACATGGAGAACTATTTGTTCAAATAGTCAGTGGATTTCTTACCACGTTTACTTGACCTCCTACAATGAATATTTCATTGAAATTTTCAAATTTAAAACAGGAAAATACTCTTATTTTATCTGAAAAACATCATAAACATCGAAGAAAAAATGTCTTCTAAGATAATAATAATTAAGGATGTACGATAATTACATTTATTTTTCAAAAGTAAAGATTTCAATTTTGAATTATCTTTTACATTTTTGGTATTTTATATAATTATTATACTGGGAATTTTATGGCTTCTTGTATTTAATAAAATCATTTTCCTTCCCTTTTGTCAAAAATCAAATATATGAATTTGACATATGAGTGTTTTTTATATAGTGAGTGTTATCTTTTTCCTGCCTGCTGTACTCTGTTATATGTTTGCTATGAATGTATATTGAGAAAAAATATATTAGTAATTAGCCATTTTATATATTCAACTCAAAGTTGAAGCCAGCTATTCAATATAATTTAAATCTTTTATAGTTGGGAGCTTCTAATTTTTGAAAATAATAAATATGAACTATTAGACTAGAATAGTAAAAAATCTGGATATTACTCAACAAACATAAGTCCTCATTCTTGAAAAAAGAGTCCATTCGTCACTTTTCACGAAGATAGTGTAATTGTAACTGATATTAAGTTTTTCTCAAGAGTGCAGAATACAGACTTTAATAAAGCATTTTATGAGACAAATTTTATTATCATGCCATGGAAGACAAAGGTACTTTATTTATGTTTATTGGTGGTGATTTTTTTACATGTAAAAATATTATTTCTCTT
Organism: Hermatobates lingyangjiaoensis; assembly: GCA_026182355.1. Classification (NCBI taxonomy): domain Eukaryota; kingdom Metazoa; phylum Arthropoda; class Insecta; order Hemiptera; family Hermatobatidae; genus Hermatobates; species Hermatobates lingyangjiaoensis. The sequence continues at coordinate 5,175,812 of JAPFBL010000050.1, read as the reverse complement.
ATATCCCGTATAAGTCAATAAATTATTTAAATTTTTCCTTTATAAATATGAATATTATCTCAGTGGATTCGCTCAAAAAATTTCTAAGTCAATGTAAAGATAGTAAAAAAATATTAACAATTCGACAAGTATAGCAGGTCATCCCTTAGTCTAGGATAAACAAACAGTTTTTATAGCTTTATTGCTCTTTGCTATGATTGAAATTTCATGATTTTTTTTTTGAATTTCTAATTTTTTGTTTCACTTTTGGTCAAATTTTCATAATTTTTTAATGAGTTGTTTAGCGTCTAAAAATCATTTCCTGAAAACAGAAATCGTACTTTAACGCCCTTATTGTGAATGTTATTTTGAAGAAAATTATTTCAATTCATTTTCCACATAATGATCTATTTTTAGGCATAGTTTCATTTCGAACCGTCAAACGGTATTGCTTGTATCACTCTCACAAGCTTTGAGATTGAATTATAAGTCACATTTTTTTCATTTTATTGAAAAGAAAATATTTCCCGTTGTTTTCAAATTCTGAATATATTTTTCGTTTATTCCATTTGTAACCTCAAAGGTACTGCCTAAATTTCAAAACTCTGGAGTTATCAGTTTAGAAGAAAAAAATGTTTTCTAAAAACCGGTTTTTGGCAAAAAAAGTGACTGCCATCATAAATAATTCTCCCTAAACAATAGGGATCATCTACACCAGAGGTGGGAAACCTTTCTTGGAGTAAAGGCCATTTTAGCACCGTCCACTTCCCCAAAAGGCCACTAAGAATAGATAAGCAAATTTTTATATAATAGTTATAGTGTAAAATACTTTATTTATCATTATATTACTAGATCAGTACATCCAAATCTGTTTTGCATCTTTCAAAAGATTCAGTAATGTCCTTACTGCCTTCATTTATTACATTAGTTATCCCAGGAAAATTTTTTCCCATAAGCTTAGACTTTTCAAGCAATGATTAATAAATAGTCTTCTTCCTAAATACCAGAATTTTTTTTCTTTATTACCATAATTGTAATTCTTTATATTTTGAAACATTTTTCTCAACAAACTGTAGAAGGCTACATATCACGGTTCAAAAGGCCACATGCGGCCTTAAGGCCGCGGGTTCCCGACGCCTGATCTACACCATGGGGACTATTTTTGTGTAAAATATCAACTTGATCCATCAAAGGTTCTGGACCGTAGTGTGGTAACATGCAATGCTAACACACTCACCCACCCACAAACACACACAGACATCATCAAAAAAACTTCATAAAATGACTTTTGGGACCTCAAAACATATAATTCTGTCAAAATTTCGAGATCGAATTTTTTCACGATCACTATACTTTACTTATTGTAAAGTAAAAATTAAGGTTACTTTATGCAAGAATAGGCAGATAGCTTTGTTATTAAATGAAGTAGAACGCTTGGTGGTACTGTGTTTGACTCATGCAGTATGATCACAGAATTGCCGAATGATCAATAAAAAAGGTAGGCCTAGTTCTAAATCTAGCTGAAACAGTACTTATTCATTTCTCAAGATGTATAAAAGTAAGTTAAGAAAACCTGCTATTTAATATATCTAATATAAACTTTATAAAAAGGTTGGAAATTCTTTAAGTAGGAAGTTAAGTGGAGAAAAAATGTAATAGATTAGTGGCCAAGACAACAAAAACAATGCTTTGCTGTCTAAATTGTTTATTAAATCATGTGGCTGCAACCCCATAGCTTCATATTTAGCTCTACACAGCTACGGTTCTTCCATTAAAGCAATGGTATCTAATGCATCAGTTGTAAATTGAAAAACTAATCAAATTATCTCCAGTAAACTGCAATTAGAAAGACAATATTAGAATAAAATAAGTTATGACCACATTCCCTACATTATACGAGATACTCTTTTTCAAGAAGGAGGCCATCATCAGTCTATTTTGAATGTTATAGATTAGCAAAACAGAAATGCTACAATGAATGATATTTTTTTTAGAATTGAATTGATCTCAATTTTATAATGATTTATGAACATAAATCTTTATAATTATCACATCTTAGCTAAACATACCTATCGCAAGAGTAAGTCGACACAGTTAGTTGTAAAAATGATGGTTCTAAGCATAATACAAATCATAGTACAAAGAATAATTTTCTAATTTAAGAATTATATTAAAATTACATGAACAAAAATTACCGTTATTGTAAATTTTATTATTGCGGATAAAACGTTTTTAATCTTTTTACAACAGAATGCAAAAAGTAACATTTATTCCATTAACAGTAATAAAAATTTTTATAAACAAAATTATTTAGCAACAAAAATATTTCAAGAAATTTGAACTACTGGAAGATGCATATTGCTATAAAAATTGAAATTTAAAATTGTATGAAATTATTAAGGAGGTTAAATCCATTGGAGGTTTTAGAAATGACTATTGGAAACACAGTAATGCAAATTGGCCGCAGTGCAGAGATTTGTAATACTCAGGACATCTTCTTAATAATAATATTTATTATCCAAATTGTTCCACGTCAGTTATTTCTTCTTTTTTTTAACTGATAAATTAGATATAATTAGAATAATCAATATATACCATTAAATTGACTATTGATGAGTTTGTTGATACTTTATCAGAGTGTTTCGTAGTCTGAAGACCCTTATTAAATTAAAATCAAATCTAAATTCCAATGACGAGTTTGTTATGATGTTCACTTGGAGCAGTGTAAGTGTGGCCACACACGATTCATACAGATATTTCTGCTTTCATCTCCCGCTAAAACCAGTATTTTTTGGTTATATTATTTATAGGAATGTGTCAAAAACCAGTAATGTTGTGTCATTTTGATACACATGAATTTCTGACACAAAATTTTAGACACAAAGATATTTGCCCTATTAAACATATAAGTAATGCATTAGGGTTTGTCTGAAGCAATTTGTTTTGAGTTTATAACAAATTTAGGGGTTGATTTACCGGTTTGCTTGAAGAGAAAAACAAGGTGGCCTGGGGATGTTAGTGCTCCCCTGAGAAGTAGAGCCTAGGGTGAGCATTGGCTCGGCCGCTCCTTACTAATCCAGCGGGCCGGCCTTCCATCCAATATACATCCAAACAATCACATTCCGAATCACATCCCTGCACATTTCACTTTTATACCTTCCATCTTCACTTTCTCTGCCTTCTTTTGCTTAATTCAAATATGCTATCCTGACGCCTTTGCAAAAACAATTAGAAAGGATATCAGGTAATCCAACTACTAGTTAAAAATTAAACTAAAACTAAAAATAAAAAAAAATGAAAATGAAACTGAGTAAGTAAAAAAGAATAAAATAAATTAAAGGAACAATTAACGATTGAGGTTAAGCCCAGGAGCAAATCTACTACCCAGAAGACTAATAAGTGCTTCTTCTGAAGCACTCAGAGTAACTTTCGAATTCGACTCATTAATCTGGCTCAGGACCTGTACACGGAAACAGTCACTGAAACTAAGTCCTTGAGAACTGGCATGGTAACAAAGGGAGTATTACTGTTGCCAACGGACGATTTGTGATTATTCATATGCAGGCTTAGCTCCAAAAGGTAAACGCTGACCTCTTATAGAATAGAAGAATATGCATGTGTTACCCAATGCTAGGGCACCAGAATAGCTCAGTAGTTAACATTTTCGCCTGAAAATTGTTAGGTCCAGGGTTCGATAATCACCTGGCTCTCGATTTATTCACGCGGGAGGTGAATACATCTGAGTACGTTGTCTCTCGGAGAGGACGTTATGCTGAGGGACCCGAGCCTGTGCACTGTTAGGTACTTGTTGAAGATCCCTACTCTAAATACACATGAGTTAGGCAAAATTTAGGACTCCCACTGCAGAATGATCTTAATTGTGTGGTATCACAAAGAGCCAATGCTCAGCCTACGTGTGTTCCCTTGTGTGACTGCCACTGCAACCTAACTTACCCGATACTATTAATGTTAAGATTACAATCAATAAATAATAAATTCCTTAATGATATTACATGTTCATTCGATTGAGAAACATGTGATTTAATAGTTAGAATAAGCCTAAGAGAATAAGCTCAATTATGAATTAAAAAGTATGCAATACACAAACGAAACATAAACTAAAAGGAGGCATTAAGTTAGGTGGACGTTAATCTGCATACACCTTTGTAATACTTACCAAAATATGCCAGGTTTAAATATATGATTTATAATGGATGTTAATACTCTCCTGAACAGTACAAAAATGAATAACAATACCACTTTGAATATATTACAAATTTATTCGCATAAATGAAAATTGACAACTGCTTGAAATAAAACTTTTAGGAGATGACCAATAGATGTTCAATAGTCACACGTTGCTTACACGATTTGGTTTTGGGAGTTTTTGATGGTGGCGCTTGTTTCATGCTTTATTACATTATTACAAAATGATATGTTACATAGTAATGTATAGATGAACATGTTGTAAATGTGCATATCTTAAATACAAGTCTCCCAACATTTTGTGTAATACGGACACACTTTTTTGACCTCTTTAATTTGAACCGGTGAAAATTGAACAATGTATATAGCAAAAAATTAAGTTTAAACAAAATATTTATAGATGTTGATAGTTCTGCGAGATCAATTACTTATTAGGGTATTCATTAAATAGAAGAGCCTGCATAAAGCATCATTTTATTTCTCCCAGGAGTTAATAATTAATAAAGATGATAGAGAATGCCAAGCTGGAAGCCGACAAGTAAAATTGATTTAAATCTGTGCCCCACCACCTTGCTATGACTTCTTCGTTGAATTTAAAGCATTTTTAAAAAGATCCTTTGATATCCATGTGCTTTTGAAGTATCCCAACAATGATAGTAATTAACATATATTCTGCAAATAATAATGAAATTGGTTAGAAACATGTATACCTTTTAATAAAATATTACAATGAAGGCATTTACCACAAGCTTGAAATAGTTTAAATACGCATTATCAATTAGACAAAAATTATTAGCACTCAAAAAAATCTATAATTCAAAACAGCTAGTTCAAATTAGTAATATTTTTATGTCTACAAACATATTGTTATTGAATAAATAACTCACGGAATTTGTATCTTTAGCTGACGTGGTAAACAGTATTGTAACAAAAGCATGTGGCTCTAAGATTTTTAACAATAACAATCTTGTAATAAAGTAAGAGTAAAAATTAGCATTGAGGTAGAAGAAACTGAGATATTTATGAGAGAATGCAATGTGAAAATGACGTCTGCTATCTTAAAGAGAAACAAAGTACTTATACTACAGGGTTAAAATCCATATCATGAAATAAAGTGAAGTTTATTTGCAATACTGAAATTTAAAAAGAACTCCTGTAGGTATTACTGAAAACCAACTGTTAAATGAAACCCTCTGTAAATCTTTGATAAACCTGTGGCTGATAAATTATCTATTAAATACTTAATTTGGAAAATCCCTGATGATTTATAAAAATAACAGAAATAAAACAGTTTCTCTATTCATGAATTCTATTTTTTTTTTAATAATGCAGTCAGGCAGACTCCTCATAATATAAAATCAGCTATGTCCTAAATTATACAATTATCTTATGAAAAACTGCTCACAACAAGAGAAACTAAACGCGTACTAAATATCTACTGTCATACTAAACCTGAGGCTCGAATGGGTTTGCGAAAAGAGTAATACAATTGTTGATGGATAAATTTCCCAATGTAGGGATATATATTTTTTCAGTGCTTAATTAAAACCGATATCTTCATGGCTTGAAGATAAGTTATTAGAAAAATGTTATTGAAGACAATCAAGCATGAACAATGGAAAAATAGAATATGTTGTGTGTATTATCAGATCTTACTTCTCTGCGAGGATCTGTTGAGGTTTTATTACTTGTGGCAAACTCAGTGGTAGAGTGACTAGATAATTACAATGAAGTATTGAAGATATGGTGGGACGTTTGAGAAGTATTTACCGAAGCTTGGTTGATTTCACATCAACTTTAACAATTCTTGTATACTTGATCTTATAATTTTTTTATGAGCTATTAATAAGTTATTTTAATGGGAATGGTGCAGTCTTGATTATTCCAATCGTTAAAACGAAACTGAGAGATACGGAAAGAGAAAGAGGGGAGGGAGCAAGGTAAAATATCTTTAAGATTTATGTTGTAGATAAGGATTCTCGATACATGGAACGATAGGTATCTGAACTGACTGTTTCACTGGTCTTAGAGTTATTGTTTTTCTTGCTTTTTAATTCTTAGTAATTGTACTGGGCAAAGGCAAGTACAAATAGTAATAGTGGTTTTTTGACAGATTATTGGGACGAAACAATCCCCATTCAAGTATATTGCATTTCTTTGAAGACCTTTTACCTTAATGGAGTAGCAAACTACTCCAATCAGATCATCAAATAAGTATGATGATCTTGAATTATTTATGAGAAGTAGCAAGTTAAATATAAACTTTTGTGGTGGATTTGTCGTCTAAAATAGCATTGGGAAGACATTATATTGCATAAAGTTAAAACAAGCTAACTTGTGCTCCAATACCGGGCTAAGCAGTTGGCCATATGAGAGAGTCATAAATTGCTGGGAGAAGTGAAAATCTCTAAGCAGGAAAAAGGTGTATTCTTAATAAAAACAGTCAGTGTTTCCTAGACCCTCTACACAACAATATTATACGTTGTGTTAACGAACAGAATATTAGGAACCAATTAAATAATTAAAGATCATAATCTTGAAGAAAAAGAATCGTAACATATGTGTGAATGATCATTCAGGAATAAATGTGCTAGCGGGATTTCTAGAGAAACTGCCATGGATGACACATTAATGACCGGGCATTGCTTGATCTTGTGAAGCTGAATTTAGTTAGAATCTGTAAAGTAAAATTTTACGCTGTCAACATTATTTTATTTAGAAGAATCAAAAACTTTTTTCTGACATTACTTCTAGTTTTAAAAACAGGAATCAATGTGTTATACAAGATGCCACAGCTGCTCAGTGAGAAATAGAAGTCCATGTGCGTCAACATGCCAATCATAGGACACAGCTTGTTTAAATCTGATCGTTGGCTAACATCAGAGTTGTTTTATTAAAGATACCCTAATCATTACTTATGTAATCTGTTATATTGTGATATCTACTCATATTAGGGAATTTCATAAATTATGTCTCTACACAAAAAAGTGTTTAATAACAAAACTTCGTTTCGAACACTTAGTGTTCTCCAGGTTTACATCTGCACTATTTAAATGTAAACCTGAAGAAGAACATTGAGTGTTCAAAACGACTTTATTAGTAAACAATTTTTTGTATAGAGATGCAATTTAAAAACTTCCCAATATGCTCTAGTCAGCTAATATTAATGGTAGCTGATTCCAGAAGCATGTATTATAGTTTAAGGGCATTATGAACCTTTGAACAAAATAAATGTTGGTATCACATAATGAGTTAAATCTTATTTAAATGTTCCAAATACATTTCTGTAGACTATTATAATTAAAAGTCATATTAATTTGTGATTGTTGTATCTCTATTGTTATAATTGGTAATCTGGTTAATTTCTGTTATAGTTTGTTTACACATCAGGTGGCTGTTTGTAGTTTAGTCAACTGCCGACTTCAAGTTTTTCTGTTTACAATGGTGCAGTAGTTTTTCAGTGTATTGTCGGCTTGCTTTTCTTTTTATTTTCATTTTCAGAAGTAAATTATAGTAGTCACAAAAGAAATTCATATTGAGATTTAAACAGCTTTACATGCTTTGAGGTTCTCAAAGCTCTTTTTTTTCTTTTTTTCTATGATATCTGTGTATGTGTTAGAAGAAGGGTGAATGGGTGATTACTGTTATCAAAAGTTTGTACAAATACTATAGATCACACTGTTTCATTGATCAAATTGATCAAAATTAATATTTTACAGAAAAATAAAGCTATAGTAGATATGATCTATTATTTTTGAATAGATCATTTTACATGATTACAAAGTCACTTCAGGCAAAATATGTTCTTAGAAAACATTTAATCCCTCCTAAACTACTAACAAATTTTGGGACTATTATGAACCTAGTAGTTGTAGTAAAAGAAAAAAATTCTACCTTTTTTATTAAGAGAAAAGGTTTTTTTTAGAAAACAAAATGTAACATTCTGACTTATAATTGATTTTTAAATCTTTCGAACACAATTCGGGTCACATCATGACCAACTGAATTAGGAGAATTGTATATTTGTATTAATCCAGCAATTTCAAAAATAAATTAATACTATTCAATAGTGTAAATATATTACTTTACACTTTTTTCTAGAGTGTTTCTAGTACACTTTAATATATAGATTATAATATCAATTATAATAATGATAATTATATTATAATAATAAAAATACTATAGCAATTGGTCTCGATCAATAATTTTTAGTTTAATACAACTGATAAAATGGATATAGTCATACAAATACAAAAAAAAATATTAAATTGAAAATCTATGAGTTTTCATAATACATGGAACATAACTAGAAAGTTTGAAATTACGTTTACACGAAAATCACATTAAGAAAAAACTAAATTGATTATCAGGGAGCTGAATATTGTATTTACTCACAGTAATGTAGATTGCTCATATTACTCACAGTAATGGTTTCTTAATTTGTCAAACTAACCATTTAATTAATATACATCAATGTAATGAAGAATATATGTTTTTTTTAAAGAGTATCAAAACTATAATTAAAACCATTATTATTAGACGATTTTTTTTCAGTGTAGCAATATCTGATATAATGTACTATTACTGGTTCAGCTGGATCAAAGTCTGACGCGATGATTACATTCAACAGAAAATTGAAGCCGTAAAAAAGCGCCACAAACGGGAAACAGAGGCTTGCAGGTGATTGAGTGCTGCTACATCACAGGGCAAGGCTTTCGTTTCCTTAGAAAATGTCATTTCCAGCATGTTATTATTAAGAATTTATATTACTGAAACACAATGAAAGTTTTTACCATATGGGATTATAATTACTTTTCTCTTAACAATATATTAGTTTGATATTTTATAAATTCTAAGAACTTAGGCCTCTATTGAATTAACAATTAAATTAATCTCAAATATTCTTATTTAGTGATGATTTCAGGTTGTTATTAATACATTTATAACAAACTAAAATTTACAGTCTTGAATTTTTAGTTTCAATCATCATAAGAAGAACTAGAGGAACACCTCTATATTGAAGGAAAGGTATTGATCTTGATAATCCGTGTAACTGTACATTTAGTATTATTAGTGATCGTTTCGGACCGTTTTTTTTCATTGCTCAAAATAAATATATTAACTTACACAGTAAGTAATGTTTTAATTACAAAATTAGAAAAAATATACAAAGGAGGAATCTTATTACCGAATTGAAGTAACAAAAAAGAACCATGGGTTCCTTTCATGTTGGGTCATCCCAACATGAAATTTGACAACATCTTATAAGAGTCAGCAAGAATGATCATATGAATTACGTAAGTTTGAACCAACTCATCATTATTAATGATCCCTATAAAACTGCAAAGTAGTCCTTACTAAAGGTGCTAAATTCAATTGAGTTAGACAAAATTTAGGACCCTCAATGTAGAATCTGTAGTATTACCAATCAAACAAAAACCGACAAACCGCTGACGTTATCACCCGCTAAAGGATCGGATTAAACAATCAAAAAATAAAAAAAAACGATACAAAAGTTGGAAAGGATATTTTAGATTCAGGTAGTTTTATAACATAACTACATATGAAATTATTACTTGCAGAAACTAAATTTGAATTACTTCTTGTTCATCTTTTGTGTATACTAGTAGCTCTATATTAATTATTTTAGATATATTTTAAATTATTATAAACCCATGAAACTTTGTACATTTTCTTTCCCATCGAGCGTCTCTCATAGTGACAACTAGGTGATGACTGAATTTGTCTAATTATGGGTATCTTATCGGGCTATCGATATTTTATTTGCCAATTATTCGTATACTTAATTTTCATTAAGTATTTAATTTTTCTACTTAATATTTTTTACGATTTCATCTTTGCTTTTATTGTTTTATCATTCTTTTCTTGTCATCTCTATTTGGTCTATCTCTTGGATTTTTTCGTTAAGTTAGTGAGCCCATCAGTGGTCTAAATATGTCATCTGTTGAGCGAGTAGTCTGTTCGTTTATAATAGCAATGTGGATTAGGAATTTGGGAAATCCTATGGCCAAAAGTAGACAACTAAATCCCCAAAGGCAAGCATTGGCAGAAAATATCGAAATTAAGAGAACTTTCAAAGCATCTTGATTAGAAAATTACTCAGAAAGGATGTGACAGACTGATGGAAATAACCATTTTGAGTCTACTCGTATGTTCCCTCTCACACAGCTATCTACAAATATCTCGTATAAAAATAAATTGGTCAGCAATAACTGATAAAAGCCCTAAAACTTCTCGTGAAAAAAAAACTTAAAGTAAAAAAAATATCATGCTAAGCAGTTTTTAGCAAAACAGTATTTTTAAATTATAGTTGTAAATAGCTTTCAGTTCTGCCAAGTTCTGTCTGAAGAGGTATATTCCCAAAAAGTGCATTATGTTCTAATCATTATAGTTATTATAGAATATGTTAAAAGCTTTAATTATTTGGATTCATGAACCAAAAATATTTGCGATTGATGGCAATCCTGTTAAAATGGCCGGGATAAAAGGTTAACCTATACGGATGGTACCCACTGTGTTGCCATGGTTGTAAATCTCTCAATGAGTTATGTTCATATAAGGCATAAGCTATGATACAAAATAGAGAGTTTATAAAAATTAACTATATAAATTCATTTATATTTAGTACTAAATAGTAATTAATAAATGTTTTTAATTATATTTTCTCAACAAACGATTGGAATGATAGTTAGCTTTGGGACAAGTAATTTCGATTTATTATCCCGAATCTACATAATATATAGTTCTTAATATTCAATAGTACTACTAAAGTAAAGTTTATTGTAATTTTTGTTTCATCAATTAATAAGTAAATAGAAAATGTAGTTTTAATATTCAAAAGGCTGGCAATTTTATTTTGTCTACCAGTAATCAGCTGTTATCAAATCGGTTAAAGATAAATGATTATAAATTCAAAAGGGGATGAAATTGGGGAAAGGGTCAGAATAGATGGTTTGGTTTGGAACTATTATTGGTGCCTTGGCTCATATCTGCAAGGAGAATTTTTGGAATTCAGTTATGAGAGTGACGGTCAATTAGTGAACGCATAAGGCCTAATACACTTTATCGTTTCAAGCTCTGTGTCGTTTTCCTTAATATTGCCCTTCATTTACGGTCCCTTTAATCGTTTTGCCTTTGTCCAAAGATCCATAGGTCAATTCCACTCTTTGTGCCTAAAATGTAAATATTCCTCTCCGTTAATTTCAATTTTCATTGCATTAGTCAAGCTTAATTGAGTTCTAAACTGAATTTTATGTTTTCTTTACTTTTTTGTAGTCAAATTATAACCGTCTGTGTTTTATATTTTTGTAACTTTTTTAAGAATAAAACCTGGTAAATTGCCAGCAGTGAAAATAATGCCTTCTCAGAAATTAGGTCGAAAATTGATTCTTCTGAAGTTATTGTAGTATAAAAACCAGATGTTGGCTACATGGCAAGTTTATAATAACACTTTTTTTTAAAAAAAAGTTGTTTGTTTTAGGGACATGCTGAAGATTAATATTTCATATTGAAATAATATGGCATATAAACACAGCCTATAATGAATTATCAAACATACTTCTCACTGGTTTCTGTTTAATAGTAAATTTTAATAAATGTTTTTGTGTATTGAAGACAGTAATACTAAGAAGTTATGTACTATTATTTAGACAGCAATTACTGACCTTGAATTCAGCCCTTTTTTGCAGTCACCTACTGTCGTAAATATATTACAATTTATTGCAACCCTCTGTTCAACACTCATGAATTGTTTGCCATCCAAAAAACTTACATAAATTATCCTAACCTTCAATAGTTGTATGTCGTGCATGACTCCTTCATCTTGATAATAAACGGTATGGTGAGCAAGTCGAAATTGTGGATTGATAATCCACGGTAATATTATGATTAACAGACAATTTATGCATTAGGTGAGGATATTAACTAACGTCTAGTCAATTTAGAAAAAGGAAAACCCGGTCCTGAATGTTACCGTAGGAGCTTGTTGCTACATATTAACTAACTTACATTCAAGTATGAATGCAGTTTTACTCTGAATGATAATAACTATATCTGCATTTTAACTGATTCCATATAAGCTCTAAATCTCCTGCAAATTCAGATGGCTCAGAGTAGTCAAAAATCCAGATTCCTGTTACCAAAAGAATCAAAACTTTTTGATAACAAAAATTATCAAATTTTTGATAATATATATATATTATTTGTGGTGACTCTCTGACGAGATAGTTTAGAAGGTCTCAGAGCTTAATTTTCTTCATTTTGATTCTTCCCTACAGCACTTTGTCTCATATACATATCTTAGGTGTTGCTAGTCTGAATACTGGGTGGTGACTGTCTGTTGGCTTGGCGAGTAGCTGGTGGTTGCTCACTTAGTAGCTGCAGTGTGCTTGAAACCCCGGTGTGTTGACGATTAATTAATGGGTTACGTTTCATGATTTACATGGTTTCATGTATCAGTAGTCTGGCTGGATCATTAATTTGCTTTAAAATGATGGTGTTTTGTACAAGGTCTTGGTGAGTGAGTTTATCAAACTTTATCAAAAGATGTGTTGCTATATACTTTTGAAAAGTAGTTAACGACTACCTCAAAACCCGGACCAGCAATGCTAATCAAACAACCGACCCAAGCAGCACAGTCCATAAGGTGTACTATAAGAATCAGTATACAGAGGCGTATAAAGAAGATGAAAGAGTGTTGAAACAAATTATTCGCAGGAATGTAACATGCAATAACGAAAATGAACGTCTTCAAATCCATATTTATTATAAAACTAGAACCACTGCGAACCTGATAATGAAAAATAGCCCAGATACAGTCATCCCAGAGCTGTAAAAGGCCAATGTCATATACGAATATAACTGTAATATGGGATATTGTGAGCTACTAGCCAATTCAAAATATATCGGCATGACATCGACCACGCTCTCACGACGACTGATCATGCACTTACAAGCAGGAACCATCGCCAGACACACCTCCCAGGAACTTGAAAGAAAACTCAATCGCCAGGACCTTGTACAAAACACTATTATTTTAAAGCAAATTAATGATCCAACCAGACTACAGATATATAAAGCCATGAAAATCATGAAACATATATATATATATATATATATATATATACATGATTGAAAATAACACCAAATTTAGCTGATACCTGTTTCTTAACAAGTTTCTTAATTTTTCTAAATAACACTCTCGTTATTTCATTTACACAATAAATTACATCTCTAATAGTCAACATGTTTCAAATTATCAACATTCATCATCAGGACGGGAATAACTTCTAGGCTGAAATACCTGTTTTATTATATAATTTAAATATAAATTGTAATATAAATTATAAGTAATAAATTATGTTTAATATAAATCTGGTTGATTGTATTATATAATTTATAATATAAATTGTAATATAAATTATAAGTAATAAATTATAAATTATAGTATAATATAAATCTGGTTGATTTTATAATAAACCAGATATTTTACCCTAGAATTTATTCACGTCTTGATGATGAATGTTGATTATTCAAAAAATATCGACTATATGAGATGTACTTTATTGTGTAGATGAAATAACGAGAGTGTTATTTAGAAAAATTGAGAAACTTGTTAAGAAACAGGTATCAGCTAAATTTGGTGTCATTTTCAATAATGTGTGTGTCAAGAAAGGACTCCTATCAAAATTTACAAATATATACACATTTTTAGTAATTACTACTAATTTAGGGTTCAATGAACTTACTACTAAGAATAAAATATAACTATAATAATATATGTGTATTCCATGAATCAAATACATAATAAATTATAATATTTAAAAAAAATTTGATATATTAGGTACATAAGTAATGTGAAGCAATCAAGTAGAAAATACAAATTTATAGGATTACTTTGTAAAAGGTCTAAAAATTAACATAATGTTTAAATTTTTACTTCAGTATAATTTATGTAGTTTGCATGATTATTCTATTGGTAAAAAAAATTACTTGAACTTATTTAGTTAAATATCCATGTAATATTTATTTAATAACTATCGCAAATTTACTTCTAGTGCATTAAAGCCGTCTATTTTGAACGCATCATATTTCGCGTATTTTTTATAATTTATTCTTCTTGTGAATATCAGCTTAAAAAAATATTATCACTTCTAATTGTTCACATTATATATTATATCCATACAACATGTAAATAGAATGATTTTTTGTCTTAGAGAGGTAAAAAGAGTGCATGTTTGGCTGCATTGTGATTTAAAAACATTTAAAAATTGTGATAAAATACTGAAAAACATGAATAAAGTAAAAAAATAATGCAAACTGGATTGACTAGTCAGATAATATTTGATAAACTGGTCTCTGATATAACAATCCTTAAGTACTGTGTTCTAGATGTTTCACTGAAGGCCTTTTTTTAAGACATTGTACTGAATAATTCACAAGGCTATTATTCGCAATGCGACGGCACGCGATCATCAGTTAAATGTTTTTGCTTTTATTCATAAATAGCTGTGAGAATTCATAAACTGAAACATAAAATTTTAAATAATTGCTTATGAAAATTGTTAAAAAAGTAATGTTTTGAATAGTGTATTCTACTATTGTGTAAATATGAAGTTCACTTTGGTTTAAATATTTCAATTGTTCAGATTACATGTTCAACAGGAATTGTCCCAGTGCCAACTTCGAGTTCATAACTGCTTCAAAACGTTGTGTATTTATTTTCAATGAAGAGAATACAGTTATTATCGGTAAATATAATATCTGTACACAGAACCATCTTATTCTTAATGATTAATCTGACTCTAATGAATATACTACTATAGGAACCACATTATTCAAAAGGTAACATCAACAACCTAGTTCTAAATATAACATAAAAATCGTTTACAACCGACTAATTTTTGCTTTATTGAATGTGGCTGTCCATATATTTTAATCAGTATGCAGCATTTTACTCGTGAAATAATTGTTATATCAGTTATATGAAACGTGACATCATTGATCAATCTGACATGTTATTTAAATTATTAATCGGATGGCCTGAATCTAATCACTCGTATTTTCTGCAGTCATACCTGTCATATTGTGCATCTCATTGTTGGAACTAAATTTAGCTTCACATTTTAATTTCTTTAATGAACTACATAAATATTCATAGAGAAGTATGTTACACTCCTATTGATGTAAGCATGATTTGAGAAAAAAACTACATTATTGCCAAGGCGATCGGTGTGGATATTGATATAATAGCATCGTAGGTAACAACTTCATCCAGCCAGTGTCTAAATTCTTCGTAAGATGTCAATACAACCTCCATTTATGGTAGTTCAACAAACAGTAGATGTTCTCCAGAAACATTTAAATTCTACGTTTGTAGAAATAGTATTCTTTACAAGGTTCCCTAAGTACAGTTACAATGAACTTTTGAAATTTAATTGAATCCTGATTTTTTCACATCCTTTAACTGTTTTTTCTTGATATATTTGTCTGTTCTACTCCTCTGACAGGTGAGGTGTGTAGTGCAAATATTCTTGAGAATGCAAGATATTTTTAAGATTCCAAATATTTTCAAACTCTTTACTGACTCGTTCCCAGCTTCTCAAAATATGACCTGTCAGTATATTAGACTAGAACCCTTTTATTGAAATCTTCAAGTATTCAATACAGGTGAACATGTGTGTTACCTTAAGGCTCTCTTTAAAATAATCTAAAGGTTCATGATATTTAACCAATATAGTGGTCAAAGCTCTATGTTTCATTTCATTATTTTTTTCATATATAATCTCCTATAGAGAATTAACTGTAAAACACACAAAAAATTTATCATTTCTGATAGAATTGTCTAAGTCAGGGCTTCTTAAACTTTTTTATATAGCGACCCCCTTCAAGCTTAGGACATTTTAAACGACCCCCTCCTCCATATAATGAAATATATATTAACCGTAGATGTAGATGTAATATCGCACTATTTTACAATGTAAATAAAATAAGGATTAAAGAATACGTACCCATTCATTTCACATATATATAATTGGAAACTACAATAGTATTTTGTATGATTTTTATTTGTATTTATATTTGTACGTAGTGTGTATACTAATTTTAAGATTTTATTTATAATGATTGAAAAGTATCAGATCTTTGCGACCCCCTTTCAGTAGTCTCGCGACCCCAGGGGGGTCGCGACCCACAGTTAGAGAAGCCCTGGTCTAAGTGAAAGATGATTATTTGTCTTTGAATACTTAAAGTGGTACAAATAAGAGTAAAAAATCACTAGTTTTAAAGAAGAGAAAAAGAAGTTGCAGGATAGCTGTGGTTTTACAAGATATATACTTCTTTCTTGGTAGCTTCTAACAAGAGTACAGAAGAATAATACTTTAGCAAGGTTTATGCAGAAGGGCCTACTAATTGAGTGTCATCCTTGAAAGCTACCTAAAAATATGAACAATAGACTTGGCAAAGAATAACAAATAGAAGAAGATAGTAAGAGAAGGCTGCGTTATTGGGTCGGACAGCAGGCTATAACACCGATCGTCAGCTTTACAAACAACTAAGAGATCTATGAGAAAAGTAACAGAATGAACGAGCAGGCAATGAAATTGCAATCGAGAGTGTATATAATACGTATACAAGACAAGAATTAAAAGAATTGAGTCAGTGTGGTGTCGACATGGTTTGATATGGAAGATCAGAATTAGTAGACTTGTGTCAGCGAGTGTAGATGTAATTTGAAAGGGACGATCAGAATTAAGATACTGCCGAACTGGTTTTGATATAGCTTGAGAGAGATGAACAAAATTAAGTGACTTGCGTCGGCGAGTGTTGAGGTGGTTTGAGGGAGAAGATCAGAATTAAGATATTTGTGTTAGTGAGTTTTGAGGTAGTTTGAGAGAGAAGATCAGAATTAAGAGACTACATCACCTCATGTTGAGGTGATTTGAGAGAGATTAGAATAAAGAGACTTGTGTCAGTGATTGTTGAGGTGATTTGAGAGAGACGATCAGAAGATCAAAACTACTATACAAAATAAGTATGTATAATAATTCCAGTTAAAACAAATAAAGGTCAAATTAATTAATCAGTAAAAATTTTAAAGAAGTTAACTATGAATTGCAATTACAGGTAGCGATGATAATTGACGAGGAAAGAATTGATGTAAAATCAGAGTTTAATTATTTATTAAATTAATTATAATTAATTGTTTAATTCACGTAATTACATTCTTATTAGATTAGTCACCACAATTTTATAGTTAGCTGTAACTTATTATTATTAACATTTTCTTCTTTTTTATTAATTATTGAATTAAAAAATAATACTGATAAGAAACAATATTGTTGGGTCAAATATTTTTGAGTTAATGCAATTGATTTTGCCAAAAATAGTTCCCTATAATAAGTATCTTCATCAGATAATTGTTAGGATTAAGAAATGGAGATATTAAGATATCAATGATTTAGTCTAAGGTGCAGCCATACGAAAAATGTTATTGAGGGTCGTGGGTATGTTGCCAAATAGTAGTCCGTTGAGATCTTTCTGACCTGATTTTTTATACCAGACTGTATGTTTTGTAATGATTTTGTGTTGTTTTATTGAATTCTTTTAATCTTATCTTGAGAATCACAATCATTAAATGTTTCAAATATTATATTTTCAAGCTGCAGCTTGAGGCTTAAATTTCTGGTAATGTGACTTTTATATTTAAATTGCTTAAAACAAGTAACTTAGTAAACACTTCTATCCACTTTGCAGTTGTGATCGTATTGCTAGATTATTTATGGGAGTATAATCCAAATATGTCACAATTAAACAAAAGTTCACAACAAGCATTTATATAAAAACTGTTGTTCACATTTTACATAAATAATTGTTTTATTTGGTCTGTACTTCAAGCATTTTATTACAAGTTCCGTGGTCAGTAAACTCTCTAATTCTTTTTTCCTTCTCGACTCTTAAACAACGCTGTAATATCGATCAGTGCAACGCCTTATCAGCTAACCAGCAGGCTATATAATTAATTTATTAAACGGTTTGTTATATATAATTATGATTTTAATCTCAAAAACCCACAAAGGATAGAAATACTTCCGATTATCAATAACTCTGGCAAAACGCTGTCTTCAAGGAAGATAAACAGAGACCAAAAGGTGGACAAAGAAAGAAAAAGTTCATATACTCCACAACTCAACGGGGATATATATATACTTAAAAAGCTTTCAGAAAAACGAGTGAAAAACAGAAATTAGGACTCACATTCAATATTTCGACCCTTTTAAAGGTCGTCCACAGGAAAAAAAGTTGAATGGCTGGTCAGAAAGCCAACTGGTCAGCTTCACAGAATATATACAGGTTGGCCACAACGAAAATGAAAAAGAGTAGTAGAAATGCTGAAGAAGATAGCAACAAGAAAAAAATATAATAATAAATATATTACTAATAAAAAGGAATCTTCATAAATATAAAATTTAAAAGAACAA
Organism: Hermatobates lingyangjiaoensis; assembly: GCA_026182355.1. Lineage (NCBI taxonomy): Eukaryota > Metazoa > Arthropoda > Insecta > Hemiptera > Hermatobatidae > Hermatobates > Hermatobates lingyangjiaoensis. Next base: position 5,157,129 of record JAPFBL010000050.1, on the reverse strand, counting down.
AAAATTAAAAGTTAAAAAAAATTAATAAATATTAATAATACATAATTATTATTATTATATATTAATATATATAAATAGAATAAGAATTGTTACTTCACACATCTGACTCTGTAGCTTTATGTATCATTTACTAATTTTGTGAACATTTTTAGTGAGGTGTGTATATACAATAGCAATGATAACTAGACTGGGTACAGAATAGAACTATGATAAACTGTTTGGTAAGCCTTTCAAATTTAAACCAAACTCCCAATAATGACGTATTGATTTTACATAAAAATGATATTAGCGAAAATTTAAAAAAATAATAAAAATGAATTACACAGCAAATATTAGAATCATTAAATATTTTTTTAAAAAATGAACATAAATAAACAGAATTTAGCTTAAGGGAATTACGGAAATGAAAATATATTATAATGAAAGTCCATTGATTCTACATTACATGTGTGATAAACACGGTTATAAAGCTCTGAGTTTACATTTTACATGACATACTTACATTGTACTAATCACAAAGACGTGTTAGAACTCCAATTTATGCTCTAATATATGCTCTTCAAAGAGCTGTGCTATTCTATCATTAATAAATTTTTGCTCCTTTTTAATATAAAAATGTTCTAACTGTTTTTATCTTTGTTCATGTGATTCTGATTCTATAATTCCATAAAACCAAAACATTTGAACTTTGATTATATGAATGCAATTATCTTGAATACAAAAAATTCAAGGTTTGTTTTTATTGTCTAATCTACTTAAATGGGATTCAGGACTGTTGTAATAATTTCCGTTAAAATTAAAATGTATGTGAAAATTAGAAATTTATCTTTGTTTCAACTTCTAAAGTAGTGTTCACATCTTCTGATTGTTTTAGTTGCTTTCTTAAATGTTCGGACCAGAAACGTTCAAATATACTATGGGGTATGTATATATATATATATATATATATATATATATATATAATCAAACCACAATAAGAAATGGGAAAACAGGACTAAGATCTTTCAACCGCAACAAGCGGTCTTCATCAGAGTCAAAAACCCAACTGAGTCAACCCACAATTTGGGTTATTGACTCTGACGAAGACCGCTTGTTACAGTTGAAAGATCTTAGCCTTGTTTTCCCATTTCTCATTGTGGTTTGATCATTGATTGTTATTTCACGTGTTTATGTGAAATCTTTATATATATGTATATATATATACAAGTTTTCACATAAACATGTGAATAACAATCAATGATCAAACCAAAATATGAAATGGAAAAAAAAGTCGAAGATCTTTCCGATTTCCCATTGTGGTTTGTTCAAACAACAATATAAAATGAAAAAAAAAGATTATGATCTGTCATAACTGCCACAAGTGGTCTTCGTTTGAGTCAAAAACCAACTGACTTTTTAGGTTTTTGACTCTGACGAAGACCACTTATTGTGGTTTATAGATCTTACTCATTTTTTTCCCATTTGATATTGTGGTTTGATCTTTGACTGTTATTACACGTGTTATGTAAAATTTTGTATATATATATATATATATTTATTTTATATATACTCGTATACAAAATTGTCACAATAACTCATGATGTAAATATTCAAGTAACTCACAACAAAGAGAGCAAAACACATGCTCTCTGACGAGGTGTTGTACGAAAGACCTCAGGGTGATTACCTCCATATCTTTTGTGGTGAGTTACTTGAATATATATATATACTTTAACAGTAAACTATAGACACAAAAAAAATACGAACACATTTACAGTCGCTAATTTTTGGTTGAACCGTCATCATGCCTGTTCCGATAGGGAAACCAAGCGCACTTGCAAAGCAACTGTTGGAGACGGAAAAGTAAAGTGTGTTCGTATCTTTATATGATAGCTTTCTTCAATTCAATATATTCCTATGCTATATGGATTTCCAGTAGACGTACGACTTCATACCACCGTTTCAACGTTTCTCTCCTTCATCAAAATAATTTTAACTTTTTAAGCAAAATTACTAGCTTTCCTGACATTGATAATGCTATAGATCATGAATGTTCTGTCACTCTTGTCCTTATAAACAGTAGTATCTCCATTATAATCGATGCCATAATTCTGATGCTAAAAATAGTTAATCTAAATTTCCAACAATCTGAATACCTGAAACCTCCATTATTCTTAATAACTGTGTATTTCACTTAAGCCATCTAAAAGATGCCTTTTCAGAACGAGAGTACATCCTTTTCATTTTACCAAAGCTGTGTTTTACCTGTACTGATACCTCAATTATGAATATGGAAGAATAAAAGTAATTTTTCATTCTTTTTCCTCTTATTTTCTTAAGGTCACAGCTCTATGCTTTGATAATGCTCTATAGTTTGTATGCTGTCTTCTTGCATCTGTATTTTTCTCTAGTTTTTAATAATCTTTCTCTATTTTTTACGAATAATAGGACTGATGTTCCGCTGAAACATGTTGGCCAACAGCACAGGCAGTACTGTACAATGCGTGAAAGGAGAGATAAGAAAAGTATTTGGATATTAGAAAAATGTGTTATAGTCAAATTCATATGAAGTATGGTTCATTATTTTGTATATATTATCATAAATAAATCGCTAATGGTTTCACCATCTTGAGAAGTTTATAATTCGTTGTTTAAGATGAGTAGACGGGTCTTTACGGCTTCTATTTCTTTATAAATACTAAACTTTGAGTATTTGAAGGTAACTAATGAGTTAACCATAATAAGTAATCACTCAACAGAAGACAGCTAACACTTCTCAAGCAGAAGCTTTCAAGTATCCATACCAAATCATAACGGTCTCAAATAGATCCTTTTACTAAAGAATAAAGATCTTCCTATTTCACAAAATGGAAGAGGTATTAGTTTATATATGTACATTAATTAGTTTGTAGTACTTAAACTATTTTATGTATTTTAATTTAATAAAAAGAAAAGACTTTAATAACTTACTGGAAAAAAATAAATTTATAAGCAACGTTTAATATCCATTTATATATTCAATTGCATTTTTTAAAATAATTACGAGAATTATTCTCAAGTATTTAATGAATGCCAATAATTTCACTCCAGATTGAATTTAAATACATGGAATAGATTCGTTTTCTTGAAATATTTTTTGTAATAATTTGACATAGGTTTGATAAATGATGAACTAAATAATGAATGGGGACTGATTGTTATTCGGGATCCTCGTGAGGTGAGGTTAGGGAGCAGGCGAGCGTATTTTATATTGACTCAATGTTTCCCCCAAGCCCCATTAGACGGGCTTTGTCGGGCTTATGTCATAAATATCGTGAATCCCACGGTAAGAAACCTCTTCCAATATATATCACGCCCAACGTCATTTCCAGAAACATAGATCTAATTAAGTGCTCTGTCTCTATCGCTCAGTAATATTGTATCCAATTTTCCCAATGTATTCATGCACCTCTGCTTACAATATTTTAAAACAAAATTTATACCTCAACCAATTTTTTCAGAGAACACTTTCCTAATTATATTTTTATTTCGTTTTTATTGAAATAAATAAATGGATTTAAATGTTTCCATATAAACTTTAATGGGTATTATTTCGTATTTGTTTTTTTTCTGTTATTGATTATTTTTGATTCAATAAAGCATCTGAAAGGTTCCTTATAATAAAGCAGTCTTGTAATATGACAAAGTTTTATAGACAGTCAAAATGTTTCTATAAATAGCTTCCAGTATTATTATACACTTTTCTAACCAAAAATTGTAGCTTACATAAAAAATGTGTTTTTACGCTGCTTAAAAACATGTAATTTGATGTATAACAACTCTTCAGAGGTAAAGATCTTCAAGAAATTTTTGTTGACCCACTCAACAATAGTTAAAATGGTATTTGAAAAAGATGGGTTCATAAATGAAGAGTTCAAGTTAATGAGAGGATGTGAGCGTTCTAGTAGCCACACGTAGGTTCTTCACATAAAGTCAAATATTGACTGTGTCAATTTGCAGTTTTCAGGAGTTAATTTTACGGTATTAATTGAAGCTCAAATAGTCCTAACTGCCAAGAATAGCGATGGGAATGCTTCTATTTTGACTGAATGAATATATATATCATTATTAATTAGAAAGTTTAATACCTTGTATCGCTGAATTTACATAGAATATACCACATCGAGCAAAGTTTAATCCGTTGACATTGTTACTAAAGGAATTAAAAAAGTAATAGCAAATATAGCCGAGTTAATCATAGAACAATTGTGCAACCAAAGCGTTGCATCATATCACGTGTATATCTCATATCGGTTGAACATGATTTAGAAGATTGGTGCATCCTGGTAAAGTAAGTTGATAATATGCAGAGGTCATCTATAAAAGTTGCTTAATTTATTAAACACTGGAAAAGTGGATCAAAAGAAGGAAAATATCAACTAGCGACTCATTCACTAATACACTGTGCATGTGAGCTTTGCGTATGGGTAAATGATTCTTCAAACAAAATACAGTTTCAGAAGCAAAAAAAAGTAGGGTGCGTGTTTATTCATCATGCTAAATAAGCAAGCACTGTTTACTAATTTAGTTAAATGATAAACTTTATTTTTGTAGTTATTAATTAAAAAGTTAGTGGAGATGAATAAAAAGAAATTGTGGGATTAAATGCAGCTTATATAATGAAAATTGTTGATACTGCAAGGTTTAATATAAAACGAGATAAGTAATGAATTATCTTACAAGGTGATGTCAAAATCTGAAAAGGTTATAGCATTGAGAAAAACATGATGGTTAACGGCAACAGAGGAGCAAAATATTTTAAAGGAATGAATAATGGTTTTTACGTTCACTTGAAAATATATTAATCACGAATGAATTCCATTACATTTTCCCTGATGTTCACAGGATTGCACTACTATTAAGATGTTTTTCCTCTTATTGAATTCTTTCTCTTGTATTATTCTATCTTTAATTAACTTCTATCGGTTTTTTTCCAAACATTTTTGAACCTGGCAATAAAATTCCCATATATCTTCCAAGCCTTCTAATTCTGTTGGAAGAATAGAACGATGTAGTCATCACAGCTGTCAAACTTGTCCACGTTGCAAACATTGACATTAAACTTGATGGTTAAATTGATATATTTCTTGGCTGGGAAGTTTTAATATAACATAGTTATTATCTTTAAAAAAAAAAATTGTTGGAGGCTCAACCCTGGTATCAAGGTTAACATTTCAATATGATACGTCCATCTTGATTAGTTTAGGTTAGTGGCAGTCCTACAAAAGAACACACCTAGACCAAACATTCTTCATTGGGAGTCCTCAATTTTACCTAAAATACATAAAAATGTATTTAGATCTGAGTTCTTTAACGAGTAGCTGACATCCTATAGGCTTGGGACCGACGGCTTAAGGTTCTCTCCGTCGAGCTCAGATTTATTCACCTCCTGCATGAATAAATCGAGGGCTAGAGTGCGTATTGAACCAGGGATCTACCAGTACAGAGGCGAGCAAACCTGGCTCACCCCTTATATCTATCTATATATCTATTAATAATGAAAGGTTTTCCATATATTTTTTTTTAAATTATATTATTTGAAAAATCTATGATTACATAAAACAACCTACCTTGTATTAGCAAAATAAAGCAAAAAAATATTATTTATAATGATCTTCATAATAAACAGAGGTTATGGATTCATATCTGGAAAAAATAATGTTGACCTTTCATGTCCGTTAAATTGAAAATATATGTAGATAAATATTTTAAAAATACTAAATTAAAAATTAAGAGCTATCATCTAAGACAGAATACAATTAGGCAAATGGAAATATTAGGTAAAATCATTTATGACTGATTGAACCATGAAGTAACTTCAGAGAAATGGTACTTAAAGTTGTGTTTGAGGTATTCAAGACCACAAATATCCAGCCCATAGAATGCATGGACCAAAATCATAACAATATATCTGAACTGGAAATGATATCAAATAAAGCAGACGTAATCAACAAAGAAGCAGGCAAATAATAAAATTACATAATTTTAAACGTATTATTGAAAAATTGCAATGATACGAGTAAGATTGATTAGTACCTTGAGCTAAAAAAAAAAAAGTATGAGAAAAAATTATCAAAAAAACTAATACTGGAAGAGTTCCAGGGAGGTGGTTTTATCAAGGAAAGTAAGCGGATTTGCAGAAAAACCTGACTCCTACACATTGACTTCCCGTACAAAACTACTCCCAGATATAAAAGCTACCTTAACTTTCTATAAGTCAAGAAAGTAAAACCAACTGCGTAGTGATTTACAAACTAATGCTCAGAGCACACTTTTGTAATTTAATGCCCGTTGAACATAGTTTTCCTTGAACCGCAAAGTGGTAAATTCGAAACCTGCTGAAACTCCTTAATACTATTTAAACTATATTAATGAATGAATGAATTAATTCAATTAGTTAATTATATTAATCAGCATAAATAATAAAGTTATTATTTTTAAATATTAAATGCATTATTATTAAATTAAATTATTATATAATTATTAAAAAAATATTTAAAAATAATTACATTATATATAAACAGATAAGTAGATGTCTATCTGTATGTGGTAATGTTCTGTAGCCTAGTGAGCTATGTAAATATAGTGAATAAAATTATATGATAAAGATGTTCACCATATTTTGTGGATAATAATTATTAATAGTTTTTGTGAGCTGTCTGCTGAGCCTTTTGATTCCTTTATCAAGTTTGTAGTTAGTATTTGCATAGATTCAACAAATATTAAACTAACTTTGGTCGTCATCGGGTTTTTAGCGTTTTAATTATTGATTTAAAAGTAATAAGACGCTAAATCAGTCTTATTACTGAATTAATATTAAAATAGTTAACTAAACTATTTTACTCCACAGGTGTTATTTTGTCAGTCTTTCTGGTTTGAAAATAATAAAGTCCACTGGAATGCATGCTGACAAATAAGATCACAGCTTTGTGCGTGCTTTAGTTGTAGAGTCAGGTAGATGAGGTGGCTCCAGTTTCCATTATGCTTCCTATGTCATGAGATGCTTAGGAACATGTTGACTGACAGGTGTTTTACTGGGTTTCTTAACTTTTATAACTAATGTTTTAGGGAGTAGTAAGTAACAGTATTTCTTTTCAGTATATTAATTTGGTGTCATTTAACAGCCCAATATAAATAGTTTCGTGTTGTAGTTTTCATATATCTGATAATTTCAAAACAATCTAATTAACAAAGTGAAATATTTTTTCAGATGTCTCAAACTTTTTATTTGTTTAGTCGAAATTGAGACGGGAAATTAGATCAAGCTGATACTTTACCAAAGTTATAAAAATAAACTTTGATAAATTTTACCAATGTTAATCTATTGGACATGCACAAATACCTGTCAAAGGTAACAACCAAATAGTTCTAGAAGACCTGCTCAAATGACTTAGCTCATCAGTCAAAAGTATTTAGGAAGTACTGATTTATATGCCAATTTTGATTATCGTAACGAGGTCGAGTTCTACCTTGCTGGAAGTAGACTAATACCTACCCTGGTTAATCAGGGTTAGAAAAATTGGGTTTTACAACTTGAAAAGTAACTATTCTTAAGACTTTAACTGAAGGAAAACATTATACTATTTTTTCACCCAGTTCTCGACCTATAACATGCACTACCAGCACCTACAACTTGTCGGATTCAGTCAGTAGTATTTGCACTTCTGTAATTTTGTTGATATATTAGTAATATTAGTTCTTGTTCTGTAATATTAGTGATATTATTTGAAAATAATAAAGTGCACTGCAATACATGATGACAAATGAGAACACAGGCTTGTAATGTGTTTTAGTAAGAGAGTCAGGCAGGTGGGTCTAGTTACCATTAGGCTTCCTCGGTTATGAGGTGCATAATTATTAATTATAATAATTAATTGGTATTTCTGTACGTAAATTTTTGAAACATTTTTGTTTCCATAGAAAATATGGGTTCTTAAATTATAAAAGAAATTATTTTGCACTACATCTACATATGTATTGTAGGACTTGTAAAACAATGATTACATGTAAAATATTAAACAAATCTTGAGTGGCCTACACTCAACCTTACCATAAGGAAATACATTAACAAGGCTTTGGCAATCGATGTTTGTTTTTATTTTAATGAGCCTATGGTGTAGATATAATACCAAACGCTACGGTAAATATTTTGAGAATTATAGTTGTTCAGCTTCCTGATGTCATTAATGCCAATGTGACTATTTATATTTAGTTATTAATAACATTGCATTATTATTACTGATTATGATAATTATCCCCTGATTCTTATGTGCCTATTCGCTGGCATCTTTGCTGCGAGGGTGGGCAACTGTGTGATTACACAGAATGGCTAACAGGAGGAAGGTTTCGTGGTCACGGAACTTACCTGCAGCAAAAGTAGGCTCAGTAGGATCTATGTTCGCAGTTCTAATCGAAAACTCCTTAAATATTGTCGGAGAAGCCAATGCCAAATTTCTTTAGGTTTCCTTATGCCTCACCGTTGGTGTTGGACTCGATCTAGCCGTGGTTCCGCTCAGAACAACATGAGGGAGCTGGACCGTCAACGCTAATCCAATGGGATTAGGCATGTCGATTTAAAATTGACACTCACTTAGGTTCAGCCTGGTCTCACGTTAATGGGCTTTTCCCATCAGATATAACCGATTCCTAATGGAACAATCAGAGTCCTCAAACGAAAAGAAGTGAGTAGTAGATCCTTGTTATCTACTTGCTCATTTTTTTTAAAATTGAACATAAGGCTTGAACATAAGCCAGTCTATGCTTATGTTCTGTTTGAATAAATGTAATTTCTTCGTTCATAAGTAATATGTCATTAATTTACTTTAGAAAAACCAATTAAGTTATTAACGGTTGATTAAAAATAGAGCAAACATAAAATAAATCAATTATCATTCCCACTAGATTTATCAATGAACAAAATAGTAGAAGGAAATAAGAATACAATAGGAATTAAAGAATTATTATATACATAGGTTATTGGGGTTGAGCTGCAGACATTAGTGATTGGAATACAGACGACGATGTTGAGTGGCAAGGGAAATGCTAAGGGATTCTCTTTTGTCAAGGCGGAATTGCAAACTCATAAAGCACCGGGCGTCGTCTGGTCTACAGCAAGCGTGTTGATTGCTGTAACGCCGACGTTCCCTTCCAGAAGAATGTATAGAACTGCCTTAGATCATTATTTCTCCTTTGTTTCTTTAAAGAGCACACAACAAATTAGTTATATGTCTCAATTATATTATTACTAAACAGACAATTTCAAATTCTCCATTTTTGACAATCTTGTTCACAAAAAAAAACTACAAAAAGTCGTTAGAATATTTTATGATTGAATAAACAAGCCCAGTACTTTGATAAGTATATTAAACAAATATTTACTATTCCAAAACAATTTGAATCTGAAAACCTATATAACAATTTTTTCTTAAGTCAATTGTTTTTAAATAATATACAATTGGTTATTTACAACATTGTTACATAATCTTTTTCTATTCAAACATAGATCCGATAAAACCTCGTTAATACAAAACTCTAAAAATATAATTAAGTAATACTACCTCAGCTTATTAGTGGTATTTTTTACTCCAATACTTGACAATAATATTTTCATAGATTTACTTTCTTGTGAATAACCTGAAATGAAGTTTATACAAATAATAAACAGAACTGCAGTTTAATAATTTAGGTTTAATAGTAGTATTTAATTAAAGAACTTCATACTCTAAAGTTAATAAGCTAAAACGTTAGATTTTAATCATCTAAATTAAATCAGGACCTATTTCAGCCATTATGTTTCCATCTTCGAATTATAAAAATTTCGGATGATGCTTAGTATTTCACGTAAAATTTAAATACTATTTGAATAAAACTTTCATTGTTTTACAACAATTATCATAAATCAGTCATTATAATTGATTAATTTGATATAATTTAAATAATAAATTGATATCAATTAAAGAATCAATGTGATTAACATAAGTTAATTCGTTTACTGTTAATTATAATTGTTGCAACTAGATACGGCAGAAATGCATATGATTGATTATAATTAGGATGAATGTTTGGAACAACTGATGATAGCTTGAAAAGTTATATTACTGAAGATGATACATCTCATTAAGATATACGAAAGATTTATGATATATTAAGTAACAAAGTAAATTATATTGCTTGTGTTTTATTTTTACTATATGATGTTCTCTTTTACATTTAGTGCATCCTAAGGTAATTTATTGCAATAAATCATTATCAAATATGAATTTCTTTAATTAAAATGCATATTAACGCTTATCTAAATTGGTTAATTATTAGCTTTTAAAGAATTACTTAATTTTGCGTCTAAACATTTTTTAAAATCAAAATATAAAAATATCCGTAATAAGACTGTCAGTGTTATTTAATGGTTATGTGTTTACTGTTATATTGGCCCGTGTAATATTACTAGTTCATGAAATTACAGCCATGAATCTTTCTGTTCTTAGTATAGAACAGACAGACAAGAGATTATTTGGATTCTCACAAAAGAACATTGTGTAAGAGGGATTGCAAATACATCTTAGAATAAAAATGTTACTGTCTAATAAACATGGTCACCATAAATAGTGTAAAGAAGAGATATCTTCAATTAATAGTGTTTCTCAGTCGTTACCCTGTATGGAGGACAACTTGTCATGGTGTCTTGAGATGAACCATATTGTTCTAATATCATGTTCCTATATATACAGAACATACGGGTACACTTCACACTCAACAAATACTGAACCACAAAACTTGTTCAAGCAGGTTCTGCCCCATACACTAGGTTCTCAGAAATTTCAGGGATAGAGGTTGACTTAATTATATCATTAAAAAATGATATCACTTTTAATAAAATAGTAATAATTATATCTGTTTATTTTTAAAATTTCATTGAATTATAATTATACTTATGATATCATTAGGATTAAGGAAATTGTAAGGTTAGTGATAGGAAAGTGATCGGAAAGTGACAGGAAGAGAGAGAGAGAGAGAGAGAGAAAGAGAGAGAGTGGTGTGAGTAAGAGGGAGAGAGGGTTTATCAATTATATCATCTTAAATAAAAAAATATGCTGTATATACTTTTACCAGTCGTTAATGGATATGATCAACTTTAATTGTTCAAATAAAAAATAATGTACTAAAATTGTGTTTTCTACTTTTCAGGAACTAAGTTTCTGTGCAGTGAAGTAATAGCTCCGGTGAAAAGCGAAGTTGATGATATCTGCCTGTACATCATCAATTTCGAGGACCTTAGTTCACCGCAGAGCCCGCTTCGTGAAGACCCGCCCAACCACAGGCTCAGCAAGTGTAAGTTAATATAATATTTGATTATTATAGAATTCAAGTAAAATAGTTAATTGACAATGTCTAAAAATAATTTATATATATATATATATATACACTATTGACCTTTGTTTAAATTGATTAGAACACCTGACTTGAAACAGAAATTTTAAAAAAAAATCTTGAGAAATTGTTTTATATTATTTCATTAAAGCCTTGGTTTTTTCATACTGTTTTTATTTACTTATATATTATTTTTTATATTTTTATTATAATAATTTATAGCTATATATCTTGGCTTTAGATTATTAATGCTCTGTGTTAGTTATATTTTTTTCTTTGTTATTTATTCTGTTCGTACATAATTATTTTATTCAATATTTGGCTTCGAGCCTTCAAAAGATATAGTGTGTTGGAAAGAAATATCGGTTTACAACTGTCTTTTTAAGAGTGTTCCAGTTCTACCTTTTCCATTCGTCTCATACACTCATATTCAACCATAAATTAGATACAGTAGTGTTTGTATTTTTATTTTGTATGATTATTGAATCAAAACCAAATACCTAAATTTCAAAAATATGCTTTTATATATTCATTATGTTTATATTTGTGGGTATATATGTAAGTATACTCTATTAATATATGCATATAAATCTTTTAAATATGGAAAATAATTCAAATACATAAATAAAAAAATTATCACTTATAGTCTCGAACTGTTATTTTTCAAAATCATCAGGAGGAAAATGGACAGAGATCAAGCTCAACGATGCAGAGTAATACAGATGGGGTTCAATCACTTCTGCTTTGATGCTCTAGGTTTCCCTCTATTCACTCTCCTGATGTTGCTTGAGCAAAAGTCGAAGATATATGTTTATATGTATTGCATAATACCACATTTTCGCCTCGCTTGCTACAAGATTTTTTTTATGTACATCTAATAATAGCTCGTCTACTACACTCAGGTACTTAAAAACAGAAGACCCAGTCTATGTATCTAAACCTCATATTATTATTAATAAGTCCAATGAACTATTCACCGGTAACCAGGCCATCTGTAAATTTGTTCACTACTCTCTAATGGCAACATTTCTTCAATCCATTTAAAACTTATGCTAGAAATTCATCTTGTACATTTAAATTTAAAACTCTATATCAAACCATTTTTTCTTCTTTTTGACAACTACAAGCATCTGAATAATTGAGGAGACTGTCCTTTCTACTAAAAAATTCTATCAAGTATTTTATTAACGATATCACTACTCGACGGGCAATTTCAAATTCTTCAACTTCCCTATCAATTGTTCCAAATCTCACCAAAGATAAACTTTTAGCACTCGAGTCACTGAGAAAAGATCTTGATATTATCATTTGACCTGCTGATAAAAGTTACATCACTGCCATATAACATTATTTTGATTATTGCACTCAGACATGCAAGCAACTTAGAGAAAACACTTTTATAAACATTTTATCAAAAGACCCAAATCTAGACTTCCTTTGACATGTAATGTATTCTTGTGATCTAAAAGATCATTGAAAGCATTCCTATTACAAAAATTATTATATATCTGTTTTCCGTTGAAATCAAGAAAGTTGAAAGTTTGGATGAACTGAATTACACATTTTTAACAGACCTTCTAAAAATAATATATATATATATATATATATATATATATATATATATATATATATATATATATTTGTAAAAGTTGGGAGCAGTCCTTCTTCAATACATGCTTTTAAATTAAATCAAGTGGAAACAGACATCCAGTTTTTAAAAGCATATATATATATATATATATATATATATAGAGAGAGAGAGAGAGAGAGAGAGATGCAATCACGAGTTTTCTCACAATTATCTTATATGACTGAGTCCTACAATGTCCTCCTTTTTTACAGGAAGAAAGATCGTTCAAGAATAGTATGCAACTATAATTGATAATATAATATACATTATAAAAAGAGTAAAACAATATCTATAAAAATGGAACTATGATAATGAAATCTTACTAAATTCACTTCTAGAAACAGCCACTTTTGGATCTCAAATGAACAACTATTAATTTGGCTGAATTCATATACTAAACTTTTGTTATTGACTCATAGTAAAAGACACATTTAAGTTTATTCAAACGCACTAATTTTATTTTCAGTCAAAATTTATCTGTAACGTTTTGCGTGAAAAAATACGTTTCTAGACGTGGTTTGAATGTCAGTAGAAGTACGTTGTACATACTTCAGCTCACTTCAAGCCAAATATCAAATAATATTACTGCAATATATGTTACAATCGTTATCCATTGGCATTTAATGACTGTTAGATACTTAGAGACCAATGTTACCGGAATCTTAGTAATTTGCAATGTAATTAAATCGCTTTTCAATATTCTTAGAAGACATTCAAACACAAACAGCCTTTTCTTTGAACTACTCAGCACATTTTTTTCTTTTTTAATATGGTAGTGGGTTTTGATGGTCTGCTAGAATGCCACTTCTTTGATACTGACTCCTCCAGGCAATATTGTAAATTTGCCTTAACTTATTTATTGCTCATTGAATAGGGATATTTAACGTGTACGAGACTTTGTACAGTCTCAGAATCAACAGCTCAAATTCTCTATAAGAGAACGTGTGAGCAGATTTTCGACCTCCTGAGAGAAAAATTCGAGAGTGTGAGTGAGAATCGAAGCGAGGATCTGCCAGTCTAGAAGGGAGCACGCAAGCTATTGTATTCCCCTAACTCTTTCCTCAGTACTACTCCCAGAGTTGTCCAAACATGTTTCATTCTCCTATAGTTACTTCTTATAGAGACCAATTTGGTCTTCTTTAACTTCTTCAAATTGGTCTCTTTCTACACTGCAATGGAAAAGATAAAACAAGTTCCAACTGATAGAGAATTGTAATAAAACTTTGATAATATTATACTAGAATATATAATCAAAATCAAAGATCAAAAGGACCACTCAACCATCCAAGGCAATAACTGTCTATTAAGAAAATTTTCAAACAATACAAAACAAATGAACTCTGAATACCTCCTTAAGATTAGGATATATTACAAAGGTTCCTGTAGAATAAGCCTAAGAGTCAAAAATAATTTTCAACGAAAACCACAACTGCAGAAAACCTAGGTACTAAATTGCATGCAAGAACACAACACACTAACAACCCTGATTAAGGTTGAATCTCAAAGGGTTTAGTGCTTTTTGTTATTATAAGAATCATAAAAGACATCCTGAACCATCAGAAACTTTCCAAACCTGCGTAACTTCCAACGCATTCAATTGTAAATAATTTCTTTAATCAATACATTAATAATCCGAATTTTTAAAATTATTTCTTGATTTTAGTTAATTGTATTAAACTTTCTGATGATAGTCAAATTGAATGAAACGTCGGAATACTATGAATAAGATTTTATATGTTAGTTTGATTGGTTTGATTTTATATATTAGTTTGATTGGTTTGTAACCTCGTAATATCATAATGGATCTTAGTAATAAATAGTTTGGTGATTTTTTTTTCATAGAACTTCAAAGGTAGAAAACTAGTTTTAGAAAAATAGAAAAATGAAAATTGGCCAACTGTTAAATGAAACATGTTTGAATGAGAGTCTGCCCCAAGAATACTGACCCCTGAATTTGTACACAAATTCAGAATATAAATTCAAATTCAAAATTCCTTATATCAATATTTTTGATTCCTAAAAAAAAAGGCGAAGAACTATACATAATCTGAATCAGTAGAAGATTAATCACTAAATGGTACCAATTCTAGTTAATGATAATGTGTTCTTTTTGCATAGATTTTAAATGGATTCATTTAAATAAATTTATTGCAAAATTAAAAATATAATGAAATAGTGTCAGATGTTTTTAGAATTGTTTTGATTTATTCAATGGTGTGCTATTATTAATGTACCCGTACATTTATTTATTAAAGTAATTTCTTATTTATAAAAAAAATTTAATGTGAATGTAATTACAAGTAAAGAATCAATAAAATCATATTATTGTGGATTGGAAACTGTTGGCAAAACACAAACAGCCAGGAGTAAAAGCATTACAGAAGAACAGGTGCCCTGGTCGTTGGATATTAATCACTGCAAACGTCCAAACCGAGTTCAACACGGTGTTTGGCCTTGTATGATGTTTGTTTCTATATTTAAATACTTATTTTGAATAATGATTTTTCGAAAAAAAATTACTTTGACATCTGAAGGAGAGTTTTGCCATTTATATAATATCATTGCATGAATAATCTGATGAATTTAAATGTATTATCTTACTTTCCACCTTATCAGAAAATTAAAAAATAATTATGTAAAACAATGTCCATAAAAATTACTTTAGCTTTATTAATTATTACAATAATATGTTTTTAACTACTAAAATGCACCTAAATTCTTGAAACTTTATATACAATATTACAAATAATATAATATTAGGAATAATTATATTATTATATTACTAATAATATAATATTAGTGTTTTATATTACAAATAAAACGAAAGGTTAAAAACAAAACAATAAAATTGAACTTAAAGCGAGACAGTAATTTAATGACAGTAACAAAAATGTTACCAATTAAACACGGTATCAGGATAATTTATTTTACCACTTTACAATTTTTTTTAACAAGGATTCATCTCTAAAGTAAAAATAAACTCAGAAATAAATATCTTACATCGCGATATGTATTTTTATAGTCTAATTGCAAATAATTGTAAGTTTATACATATAATGTATAATTAAACAATTTTAATAAGAAAATATGAAAAAGGAGACTGTAAAAGCTCTAAAAATAAACAAACTTTCTTCCTATTTTGATTCGTTGGACATATTTTTGGGGTGAAAAGGGTTATTCATTTCTTAATTAACACCAACGCTCATTAACAATTATCCATCAATTAACAATTACCCTATTCACTTACTCCATGCAATTTCGTACTCAACAATATTTAGAATAGCTATCTTCAACGAGTTCCTAATGACACAATGCCTATATGCCAAAAACATTACAATCTCTCTGTAAAAGAAAAAAAATACGAAATTTGACCATTCCTAGTGCTTAAATGCATTGCTAAACGACTGGCATTAACCATTGCCTGAACAATGATAGCAAGCATTCCTGATTTTGCTACAATAAATAAGAATTATGGCATTTTGAATGATTCATCAATTCATCCTGGATGAAATTTAGCAATTATAAATTGACGTTTGCCTGTTCCTGAATTTAGTCAAATGATTCATCCCTATTGTTTTATCTTATATGTTCAATGGTCTGCTAAACTGAGAAAGTAAGTGGGAGAATACTGAGTACAATGAGTAACTGAATAGATGAGTCAATGAAGGAGTGAGCAAGATGTAAGAGTTTGGGTAAGTAGTTGCCTGAGTGACTATTTGGGTCAGTAAATGAGTTAGTGATTGGGTGAGTGCATCGATAAAAAAATACTGATTAGGTAGTGTTTGAGGAATTGAATGATAAGTGAGTGGAGAAGTGAGTAGATGGGAGAGTGAGTATTTAGGTGTCTCAAGGAATAAAGAGATATTAGCCGAGTATGATGTACGAGTATTTTATTTAGAGTGTGTAAAAGACTTGGAGTGATTGCAATATTTATTAATGACTATAAGTTATATTTCTGGAGAAATCGTAATATGTGTATTTTATTTTAAGAAGTTATACACAAACATCTGTCCCTATAGAGCAACATTAGATAAATACTATAACTTTCTCTATCCGAATTGATTTCTTAATTTCCACTGTTCTAACATATTTTAGAATATTTTATGCTTATTTAAGAAGATTGAGAACTCTACTTAATAAATATTTTAGAAGTAAAACTTCTTATAACACGATTTTATTGGTATTTAGATAAGAATTTAAATGTACAAAATAAGCTTTAAGTAAAGGTATTATGGAACATTTTGTATTTCCATTAGGCGCAATATATTTTGTAGTATCATTTATGGCTTGCTGTTTGGCATCTAGCCAATCAGAGAGAACCATTAAGGTTCCTCTTGAGATTAACACACTAATTATTTACTAAGCATAATTACCTTCATCGTAATAACCCTTGTAAAAGCCGCTAAGCTTAATATCATACTTATTATAAATGGAAAGGATTTGAAGGAGGTCCAAAAAAATTTTTTATATGTAGAAAAACTTTTAATGAATGCGTTTTTAAAAAAAAACACTGTTATAATAAACATTAGTACACATTAAGAGTATATTTCATGACCTGGATAATACATGACATATGTATATCTATAAACCTTGAATTACTTTGAAGGATGTTTACCTTTAATGGATAAATGTTTAGAAACAGTTATCAACAATAAAATTAACTCTAAACAAACCTATATTGTAGTAAAGGTGCAATCTTTAACGACGACTTTCAGTTTTTATTCGATTAAAAAAGAATTGTGTATAATTTCGTGTTTTGAACAAAAAATTTTTAACAAAACGTCATCTGACAAAATCAAGAGTCTTCTCGATTGACATTAATTTTGAGAAATGAATCATGAAAGTCATAGGTAATCGATTTAATCAAATTATGAAGTAATTCTACTTGAAATCTCTATATATAAAGTTCGTGAGTTTGTTTGTTTGCTCACCCATTTTCCCTGGAGATAGAGACCTGAAATTAAATATATATTATTTATTACCTGAATTTATATATCTTCAGGCTTTCTTTTAAATATGTTAAATGAAAGAAAATTATCACTATATTCCCAGTGATTATAGTGAAAATTATCACTATATATAGGAGCCAGGGTAACAAGTGTCTTGCGTGCTTGTTGATGACAGTAGTGCAAATGTATTATATATAAATGTAAGAAAAATTTTTTTTTAATGTTATATTTGCGTAATATAAACACTGGTAATAAACTAATAAACTGGGGTAGCCCACTATCTTGTGTGCTCACCGATGACAGTATCACAAATATATTAAAAATAAATATAACAAAAACAAATGTTTGATTTTAAAATTTGGATAATATAAACAATGGTAGTTCAGTAAAGGAGTAGAGCCAGAGTAGCCTAGATGCTTGCGTGCTCGTTGATGACAGTAGTGCAGATGTATTATAAATAAATGCAACAAATATGTAATAAATTACTATATTAGAGGTCAAAAATGAATAATTTTAGAAACAAACTTCAACACAACTGTCAGATAAAATACGAATGTTCTAAGGTGATATTATAAAGACACATTCCTGTTATTAATTATATTTTATATTGGGTAAAATAAATGAAATATTTTAATTTACAAGTTTTGATTGTTTTAAATATAGTTGATAGTTTATATAACTTGAATTGATGTTTTATTTATTTATTCATAAAATAAACATTTTTGTCACTTTAAAATGATTTTTCTTTTGCTAAATATACTTGCTGTGTATATATCTTGAAGCATATTAAGAATACTATATCAAAAGCTTGGGCCATATAAGAATCTGTTTCCGTGCCTTAATAACAAGAAACAACAATTAAAATTATCCTCTGATTTATGTTCAATGAGTTAAGTTTAATACGTATTGTCATAATTTTTGAGTGACACAAAGGGTCATGGGTAGTCTAGTAATGAATATTGCTATAAGGCAATTCAGTTTTTTACTTAAACGCAACATTTAAAAAGTGAAATGTTGCTTAATTTTGTTTTAACTCTTCTATTTCAACGTGGAAATGAAATAATGGTATATGTTTTTTGAAGTTGAAATCATTAACTTTTTTTCAGTAATGAGATTATTGTTGAAGATAATTGGTCCCCCGAATATGAGGATTTAAACAGCTCGGAGATAAACGGTAGCACATACATACACAAAACACTGCGACATAGGATATCAATCCTTTTGTACTTATAACCCGTACACTCGTAAATATATGCACCCAATAATTTTTAAACCTTCTATCTGAATGCTTCTGACAAGATTTGAGCTGCGTTTCTTACAATAAAACTATTCAATTGGGACAATAAGATGCTGATATCTATTATGATTGAATCAGTCTTACTTGTGGCTCAAATTTACTAAATTCCCTTTAACTCGCAATATGAGAGTTCAAAAAGAAAATGAGGAATACTCTAGATTTCTGATAAGTATTAGTGAAGACTTAGTTGAAAATAATGAAAATAGAGAGATTATTACTGCCAGAAGACATGCTTATCCGTGCATATAATGTTGATTAGTTTATTGAATACATTTACTCTTCATTCCCCAAACCAGAAATATTATCCACAGAAAAGTCTATATAAGTTCCATTTAACGAAATAGTCAGTCAAATTAATCATAAGTTCAATGAATAATTTCCAGGAGTAATTCCGTCAAAAATTTTGAGTTCGAATTTTTTACATTTTTACTTTACTATAAGTAAAGTATAGTGATCGTGAAAAAATTCGATCTCGAGATTTTGACGGAATTACATGTTTTGAGGTCCCAGAAGTCGTTTTATGACGTTTTTACGATGATGTCTGTGTGTGTGTGTGTGGGTGGGTGGGTGGGTGGGTGGGTGGGTGAGTGTGTTAGCATTGCTTGTTACCACGCTACGGTCCAGAATCTTTGATGGATCAAGTTGATATTTTACACAAAAATGGGCCTCATAAAGACGAAGATCCCTATTGTTTGCGAAGAATTATGCATGATGGGAAAGTCACTTTTTTTGCCAAAAACAGTTTTTTTTAAAACATTTATTTCTCCTAAACTGATAACCCTAGAGTTTTGAAATTTTGACATTATCTTTGAAGTTACGAATCGAACAAACGAAAAATATATTCAGAATTTTAAAACAATTGGAAATATTTTTTTTTCAATAAAATGTAAAAATTTTGACTTATAATTCAATCTCAAACCTTGTGAGAGCGATACAAGCCATACTGTTTGACGGACAGGAATGAAACTATGCCTATAAATAGAACATTATATGGAAAATGAGTTGAAATATTTGTTTCTAAAATTACATTCGCTAAAGGGGCGTTACAGTACGATTTGTGTTTTCAGAAAATGTTTTTTTGACGCTAAACGGCTCGTTAAAAAATAATGAAAATTTGACCACAAATGGAACAGAAAATTAGCAATTCATAAAAAAAAAATCATGAAGTTTCAATTACGGGAAAGAGCAATAACGATATAAAAACTCTTTGTTTACCCTAGACTAAGAGATCACCTGCTATAGCAGGTATACTTGTATATCAAGTATACTTGTCGAATTTTTTGTATTTTTTTACATTGTTTACATTGACTTAGAAATTTTTTGAGCGAATCCAATGAGATAAAATTGATGTTTCTAATGGAAAAATTAAAATATATTATTGACTTATAAGAGATGTAAGAGGAATAATATTGTGCAGGTAAATGATAACACTCATTAAAAAAAAATTCGTATATATGTTATTTGACAAAGGGGATGGAAAATGATCTTATTAAATACTAAGAAGCCATAAAATTCCCAGTATAATAATTCTGTTAAAAACCAAAAATGTAAAAGATAATTCAAAATATAAATCTTTCGTTTAAAGATTAATAACTGTAATTATCGTACATCTTTAATTAACAAATCACCTTAAAACAACATTTTCTTCGCTGTTTAAGATGTTTTTCAGAGAAAAAAAGGGTATTTTACTGTTTCAAATTTGAAAATTTTACATTAATATTCAATGTAGAAGGATGTCAAGTAAACGATGTAAGAAATCTACTGGCTATTTGAACAATAGCCATGTTCTCTTGTAGGATAATATTTCGTTTCAAGAAATGTTCACATTGGTTTTTCAAAAATGTTATTACTGCTGTAGTTATACTAATGAAATTATTTGCAAATAATAAATTATTGTGATGTACAAAAATAAGCTTATAAATTGATATGTCCTTCAATCACTATCTGTACTACCACACGAATGCAATGCTAATAATTATATCCCATTTAGATATTTATGTTATGCTTAAATAATACGTTATGTTTTATATACTCAAGAAATTTGACATTGAGTTACTTATAGTAAAGTAGAGTGTAGGCCACTCCAGATTTTTTAAATTAATAGCGCTAACATTTTGAATATTTGAATTCGTTAACTCAGTCACAAACATTTTAAATTTGAATTCCCGCCATACTCAGGCTCAAAAAAAAAATTAAAAACGCCGAATATTTCAAAACATGCAAATACGTCGAAATATTCAAATCAAACTTCTCCTGACTATTATAATTTATTCTTAGTAAATTCAACATAGAATATTTTAAACTATTTATCAATTGATGGAATATACATATCATTTCAGGAAGTAATTATCATATTTTAAAATTGAATTAAACTATTGTTTGTAATCTCTTATTGGTAAAAACAATAGCATCTACTTCAAATCAAGAGCACTATGAATTTATACAAACAGAATAGTCGCATATTAACAATTCAGAAACTGAAAATTAAGATATTTAAATTGCTTTTCTAATAAAACAGCAGAAGATTATTTTTTACAAGTTCATATTTGAAATAGTATGAGACATTTTATGTGCTGTTGTAATATAGTGAGTCGTAGTTATTAGGTTTAGTGGGGGTAGCTTTAGGTTTAGAAGTGTGAACTTTTGAACTCTCTAGTAGTAGTTGGTGCCCGTCTTAACCAGTCGCGCAGCTCCTCTTCTAAGACCGACAAACAGAGAATTACTTCTCATCAAATTAAGGTAATATCGATCATAGGTAATGTCATTTTATGTTATTTTTCATCACAATTCTTTTGATATATTTTAAGATTTATTCTGTACAATATTGTATACACAATTACTCTATTAAATATTAAATGGAAGTTATTTTACTACTTCATGTTTCGCCATTATCGAATTAAGTGTTAGTTCGTGTAGATTGTTTAGTTAAAATTTACAGAGGTAATCTAAACTATAATTCCGTCGTAAAAAATAAATAAAGTTCATGACAGTTTGAAATTAACAATATATAATTAGATTTATTAGTTTAATATTTTATATAATTTTACTAAGCAATTGCATCGTGAGCATTTTTTCTCATGTATATTTAATGTTACTCTTCATCTATTAAATATTTAGAGATTCACTTCTGACAATTATAGTTTGTTACATTCTGCAACAGGCACCTACAATTTTATATCTAGTCCTACAGTTTGTGTTATTCGACTTGATTCAGAGCAAGGGGTTCTCTGCCCTGCTTGTTTTGGCCCATGCATCCCTGCCGCCATTTGCCACAATGTCGTCCCCACCCCTACCCTTATTATACATTTAGTCTGTTTCATAAAGTGCATTCTAAATAATATTAGTATATATCACTATATCCTTTTATTTTATCTTTATATATATATTTTAAGGTGCTTTTATTTCCTGATATATAGCACTATCTTGATATAATCGTTGAGTTTGTAATTTGAAGATACTCGTCAGCTCCTCAATACTAAATTTAACAATTATATATATATATATATATATATATATATGAATATGAAAAAAAAGAATATATGAATATATATTCTTTAAAAACTTTGAGAAATAAAATCAAAAACTGAAACTAGGACACTAATTCAATATTTTGGTTGTCTTCAGGAAGAAATTTGAGTGACGAAAAGACAATAGGCAACTGCATATATATATATATATATATATATATATATATATGGACTATGAATATCATACAATTTTAAAAATTAAATGATAATTAAAGATAGTTATCAATTAATTAATAGATATCAATCTATTAAAATACTATTTCTTAATTCATAATGAAGAATTCAAAACTTATAACAGCTCTGTAAACCTATAACACTCTGTAATTTTAGTGTGGTCATAATTTACATACCAAAAATCAAAAATTTACCCCTGGGGGTGAGTTTTACCACAGCTTTAGAGTACAAGAGAGTTTCTACTTTTTGCTCTTTAATTATCAGAAAATTATTGAAATAGGTATACAAAATAATGTAAGATAATTGTCTAGTAAATGAAATAAAAACTCATAAAGGGTAATTCTCATAAACATTTTTCAGCATATTTTTTGACTATATTCTGCAATGTTAAGAGTGGACTTCTTCATGAAAGTGAATATATCTCATAGCATTTATATTTATAGCATACATTTATAGCATTGTATTATGCTATAAGTATAACATAACTTTTGCAGATGTTTAATAACCCCCATCTTTGATTACAACTGAGTTGACACATCTTTAACTTTATCTTTTTCACAACATCTTTATATTCTCGTTTTATTCACGAGAGCTATCTTTATTCGCGAGTTTCATTAATCATCGTCATATACAAGCATTGTGTTTATTCAACTATTTGAAAGTGTATTTAATTTACTATTATAATTCGTTATAATAATTACTCATTGATTGTACATATTGTAATCTTTAGCGTAAACACATGAAAATAATTTTCTTTCTTTTGAATGTTTTGTAATGTAAAATTTCCTTCTTTTGTATTTGCTGTTCTGGGTAATTTCTTTACCTTGTTATAGAAACTATTACCTAGTGCTGTTTAACCACTATTCCCGAACATAACATTGAATCCGAAATTTTATTTATATAATCAACAATAGAATTCAATTGAAGTACATGGGACCATAACGAAGAAGGCTTAGTCTTTATGCTACATCTTATATATGAAGAAAAAAAGTTTACATTTGATTGCAGCTTGTGTAATTATTTTAGGTTACTGATGGGATTTTATATTTGACCAGTTTGTATCAATGCTTTAATGACAGAATTGTTAAAAGACTGCATTAATAAACTAGGAAATATATACAAATTTATTAAGTCATACGTTGTTAAAAAAGTAAAGTTGAGAATTATTTTAACCATTTTTAATTAAATTTGATTGTTTACAATGAACGTTTAAAACAAAATCCTTTTGAGCTATTCGTTTTTTTTTATATATAAAAGTTATACCAGTGAAGACCACATATTTAAGCAGTTAGGTACAGGAAACCATTTAGCATTTAAAAAAATTTTTAAATTGTATTCATTTTATTGTTTGAAACAAAAAGTGATTTGTCTACAGACTTTTTGCTAAAAAGCAGGTTAAAACCTGCAGTTCATTTTTTCTCATGATGATAAAAGAAACAATGTATTTTTTAAGAAAATATTTTAACTAACTACTTAATAAAACTCTAACGTAGTGCAGTCAGTTATTATGTGGAATTTACTCATTGTAGGGCAAAAAGCTAACGAAATGGTCTCTACATATAAAAATTTAATGGTATAATCAACGTGTTTTGAACAAGTTGTGTTCTTTCTCAGGCATTAACCAAGGGTGAGTGTCTGTGGTACAACTGACACCATCCTTAGTTAATGACTGAGGAAAAGCACTACGTGTTCAAAACGCGTTGATTATACCATTAAATTTTTATATATGGAGACCATTTTATTAGCTTTTTACCCTACAATGTCTTAATAAAACTATTACAGTTTAGAATAGTGTAGATATTTTAGACAATAAGCAGAATATTTAAACAAAGAAGTGGAAA
Organism: Hermatobates lingyangjiaoensis; assembly: GCA_026182355.1. NCBI lineage: Eukaryota > Metazoa > Arthropoda > Insecta > Hemiptera > Hermatobatidae > Hermatobates > Hermatobates lingyangjiaoensis. Next base: position 5,132,329 of record JAPFBL010000050.1, on the reverse strand, counting down.
TGGCTTTCACTTTCTTCAATTCGTCTCCCAGTATTTCTAACAAAAAATCCACCAATCTGAAAAATATCTCTACCATGACTTACAAAAACCTCCCAATTGCTTCACGTGTCCTAACATTAGTCTCAGTTCTGCCCTGACTTCTCTTATCAACTACAATGATTTCTCCATCAATGTTAGTAACTCTTGTACTTCCCATATCTATTACTATCGACTCTCCAGCACTCAGTGTGGTGCTTTTTATGAGAGAATTGATTTAAGGTAAGCCAGGTCTGTATGAATTGTCATAAGCCTTCGGTCGATCAACGCAGCAATCTTCAGTTTGAATTTAAAAGAATTCCATATTGTAGTCCTCAATAATTGTAATTATTGTATACAATGAGTCATATATTGTAACTCATGTTGAATGATATCTTAATCATGACAAGAGTACCAGAGAAGACATTTCTTCAAATTATATTCACATATAATTATAATTTAATAATTCATCGGAGTTATTTGTTTTATATTTATACTATATTAATTTTAGTTTTTAGTTACTTAATTTGTTATTCTTCTATACTTACGTCTGTAGGCACACTGACACTGTTACTATCAGACTTAGTCTAGCACCACGACAGCAAGCACTAATTCCTTTCTGTGTAATTATAGTAGGTTTATGTATTCATATCGATAGATATGAAAAAACCATTTCAAGTCTTGTTGCTTGTGCAGCCTCTTACCCTCTTCAAAATGTGGTTGTAGCCCGAAATATAAAAAATTTGTGTGTTACACTCTTTTTTTGTGTTTTATTCTTAACATTCATTATGTAAATATATATTAAGAATTCAAATTACTTCATGGTGTTAATATATTTGTAGTTTACTAATTAAATTTTAACGGAATTCTGATTTCAATTATATGTTTATTTAAAAAAAAATTATGAGAGATACATTGATTCAACATTATTTGAGCGTAGGTTATTGATGTTCATCATTTTTTAATCTAAAGCAGTATTTCTTTAATTCCCTGAAATTTAACAGCAAATATTTATCATCTTCTTGTAATAAGTAGATACAAGTATTACTTTCACTATGTCCTAATGTACTAGATTTACAATAGAATAATTGAATGTATTTATTGAACAATGAAATAAATAACTTGTCAAAATAATATGTTTAAGTGTCTTTGGGGTTGTTGCAGTGGAGCGGGCCCGGATGTCGTTCAGAGCTTCACTTCGAATGGGACCATTGAGAAAGGGTGGAGCAGCCATCGACCTTAGCCCCAGCCCTGTACCAACCACTGCGTCAGTCCGCATAACTTATACCATTATCAAATATGTAGTTGTTTAATTGTTAGTTGTGACTAAAATGTCCACATAGAATTCTTACAGCAATCATGAAGGATATTTGGTAGCTGTGATCGAATTATAATGACAAGCTCAAATCTGAACCGTCCAAGTAATGCCAAGTATGGCAGTTAGTGTTGGATAAATGAATGTATTCAATCGCTGAGAACGTATACATGTCTGGCTGCGACAGAGATTGAAAAAGAGTTGGCCGAACTGTCCGGGCAACAGACAGGCCAAGCTTTTTACTTTACTATAAGTAAAGTATAGTGATCGTGAAACAATTCGATCTCGAGATTTTGACAGAATTATATGTTTTGAGGTCCCAGAAGCCGTGTTATGATGTTTTCTTGATGATGTCTGTGTGTGAGTGGGTGGCTGGGTGGTTGAATGTGTTAGCATACGACACTACGGTCCAGAATCATTGACGGATCAAGTTCATATTTTATACAAAAATGGGCCTCATAGTGTAGATGATCTCTATTGCTTGGGAAAAAGAGACAACTTTTAGTTGTCATGGTAGGTGCAAAATTAAACATTACTCCTATTATAATTCCTAAAAAAGTAATTACAACATAAAACGAATTAAATCTAATATATTCAATAACTTAATTATTCAGTAAACTGGCTAAACTCAATATACATTCATAGCAAGCGTATAACAGAGTACAGGAGGCAGGAAAAAGATAACACTCCCTCAGAAAAAAATTGTATACATGATTTTAACAAAGGGGGAGTAAAGTGATTTTATTAAATACTAAGGAGTCATAAAATTCCCAGTATAATAATTCTATAAAAGACGAAAAATGTAAAACATAATTCAGAATTGAAATCTTTCGTGTGAAGATTAATAAATGTAACTAACGTACATCTTTAGTTATAAATTACCTTAAAACGACGTTTTATCTTAGATCTTTAGGGTATTTTTCAGAGAAAATAAGAGTATTTTCCTGTGTAAATTTAAAAATTTAGCTTAAATATTCAATAGAGAACGAGGTGAAGGAAACGATGTAAGAAATTCACTGGCTACTTGAACAAAAGCCATGTTCTCTTGCAGGAGATTATTTCGTATCAAGAAATTTTTTAATTTGGATTTTCAAAAATATTATTACTGCTGTAGTTATACTAATGAGATTATTTGCATCAGTGGTGTGATATACAAAAATAAGCTTATATATTGATAAGTCGATCAATCACTACTATCTGACAACCTCAGGAATAAAAGACTAATAAACATCTCCCATTTAGATGTTTAGATTATGCTTAAATGAGACATTATATATTATATACCCAAGAAGATTGATATTAAATTAATTATAACTTATAACTTAAATTATTAATATTACTTATAGTAAAGTTGAGTGTAGGCCACTCCGGATTTTTTTTTTTTGGGGGCCACTGTGTTAAAATAAGGAATTTTCTTCTAAGACACGGCAGAAATAAGATGAGGAAACTGATAGGAGTTTTCACTGGTCTCTTGAGACTGAGAAAACATTTAACGATTATGGGATTAAAAACCAATGCCGTTTTCCAAAAGTGTGGCAAAGAAGATGAGGACCTCTGTCCACTATGTGGCTAACTGTTCTGCATTTAACATAGTTTACTTAGACTAAATACTTTTAGAGTAAGTATTATTAGCAAGTAAGTTATTTTATTATTAGTAAGTATTTTTTAGTAAGTATAATTAATGATGAATTAAAGAAATTTGAGTGGGAGAATCTCTTTATCTCTAATGATAGATGAAACAGTTTTCTTTATGGTAGGTCAAGGTCACACAGGGTTGACAAAAAGGGCCCATTTGGTAGCATACTTTTTGATACCCCCACCCTTGTCATTACATTACATTGGCTAAGTCTATTAAGTTTATGAAAAAGGAAAGATTTGGCATAATGGCATAACCAATACGTTTGCAGAGGGCAGGAACAACTGAGGTGGTACACTGTTTAGTGGCTGAGGGGGTTTTTATAGATATTTGCTAGGCTGTTTACCCGTTCCCTCCTAATTTAATTGTCATATGATATGACATTGTCATGTCATACATTAATGTAATTTAACAGTATGAGTTTCAGGATAGAGAATGGGCATTCATAATAATAATAATAAGGGAGGGGAGACCAAAGGCCTGGCAAGTAGGCCACCAGATTACCTACGGCTGGCCACTTTTTGCTTATCCCAGGTGACCTAGACTACCCTAAGGGGACTCTTTCTGATATTTCCATAAACATCAAGAGATCTTTCCACTCAATTTCTTCAATTTGTCTTTCCTAATAGTGCTTGTTCCATACACATTTAACCTGATTAGACTGAATGCAGGACAGCCGGCCGCATAGTGGACAGAAGTTTCCTCCTCTTCTCCACATTTCTGACAGACTACACTGATCTCAAAGCCATAATACTTAATTGTCTTCTAAAATAGACATTCATTTTCAGTCCTCCAGTTCAGTGCTTGTTTTCTCCTCTTTTAGTTGTAAACAATCACCTTCCTATAATTCTGTAGGCAGAAATTGTGGCTCATATAAAAGTTGTGGGACATATTTAAACTTTTTAAAAATAAATTTCACTAAATTTCTTTTTCACTCTTCAAATTTATTAAGCTAAACTGTATTTTTACAAGTGTAAAAACAATGTTCTTCTTTTAATATCATTCTACCTTTTTTTTTTTTAGAACGGAAAACATTATTTAAGTAGTTAAGTTAGAAACAGTATTAAATAACGCAATATCTCTTATTATTATTCAAGTAATTAAATAATATTCAGTCCAAAATATTTTGGGTTTGTAGATTTTTCTTGTTTTGACTTTGGTATAATATCCCTTACGATATCTTAAGCACAATAACGTCATTAATGACTGCTTTGAAGTGCATATACTAATTCAATATAAATGAGCTTCTACCTACTCTAGTTTTTCCTCTGTTTTTCTAATAAATGACCACTCACTCATCATTAGTTTTGTCCTTCAATGAATATATCACTCTTCTTATCAATAATCATCCCAAATGTTTGTACATAACCGTAACAATATGTCAAGTGTAGTATTTGTTAAAGAACTTTATATTAACATTTTGACAGATCTACATGCTTTAAGTTCCCCCGAATCAATGTTTGATGATTTTTAAATTATGTATATATTTTTTTGAGAGAAAAATTGTGTGCCCATTGTGTGTTTGAAAGTACTCCACAAGTCTCACTGTTTGATGGATGAAATTGATATTGTGCACATCAAAGTAAGGTCCCTGTATTATGAAGGAACCCAATAATTTCTGGACAGTGTTACTAATGAGAAATCAATTTTTTATCAAATATGTTTTAGATAAAAGCTAATGTAAATAATATAACATTATTTATATTATTAACTTATATTTATATTACATAGCTAAGTAAATGATATAACATTTTGAAAAATACGCATATCATTTCGGCACTAGTTCTAACTACATGGTAATTTTCAAATATTCTTCAGTACCAATCTACTCTTCCGTTCTATGTTTCAATGAAACAACCGTGGGTGTAGAAGCAGAGCTATTCATTTCTTGGATAGCATATGTGGATGGTTCCCAAGGGGTACTCTTTTAGCTTAAGTGAGTTCTACTCATTTTTCAATAAATGTAGGTTTAATTATTTAATTGTGTGTTAGGTAAGACTGGCACTACTTTGGTGTTTACCTGAGGATGCATCTAAGTGTGTGTCAAGGAAGACATTTCAGTTTTCAGACTGCATCCAAGATGCTTGCTTGAAGTTTTTCTGGTACCTGGTGTCTATTCTTTTGGTTACTAAGCATAATTTAGGTATGACTTATTTTTACGTGTTTCTAAATGTTTTGTACCCACTAGTATCTGCATAACTGTCATTAAAATTTATGTAAACCCTGTTCTGTTTTTCCCATCATTATTCTAACTCCATTTCCTTGAACTACATCAAACTGGGATAAACCAGTTTCGGTAGAAAGAGAATCCAAATTCAATTATAGTTGAAACGTATGTTTTATATGACGTGACTAGACCCTCTTGAGTTGTTCGTGGCAGCCAGTCATTTGAGTAAAATATTGTGTTTTACCCATTATCTGCCGCCATCTAAATATGATAATTTCATAACACCATACTGTCAAAGGACTTTCCAAGATATTTTAAAAGTGATGTTTTGTTGAAAGAAACAAACCTTTATACGATAAATTTAACTTGTGAAATCTGGTAGACATAGTAGGAGTTGTGCAACTGTCTTCTCAGAAATAACATCTATTTTGTCATTGTTTGCAAAAGAAGCAAAGAAGAGGTGCGATATGGCTAATATTTTAGGATGGGACTCTTGAGAACATTGAATCTAAGAAATTATAGCTTAAAACCGCTTACTGCGCCAGTTCTTCTTTTCGCTACTTGTATATAGAAAATTAATTAAAAATTTCCAACAAATTAAGTGCTGAATTAGGAAACTTTATATTCATTTCAACATATTTCTCTGAACCCTTATTGCATAAGTCATTCCTATATTATTGGGTGACAAATTATATGCTATTGGAACTATATACTATTAAAACCTTATATATTAAGCAGGGCATATATATATATATATATAGTAGTAGTAGTTTGCTTCTCAACGCGAGTACTTCGCACTTCTTCCCGATGACGACGGATGTCGAAATATCGAAGTGAGTTCTGTAGTGTCTTTCTGTGTTCTTTTCTATGTGTTAAAGTATATATAATATATATATATATATATATATATATTGTATATATAATTTGGGATAAGTGGGAGAAGGCGATTCCTCTTATGGCTATTTTCGTGTATAGCTCACTTTTAGCATTGTATAATAGATTTTATTTATAAATAGGTTAAGAACTCTTTGCATATGATTTATTGTGCAGTCAGAATCACTAGTTTCTAGTGTTTCAAATCAATTGCGATAATATTTAAATAGTCTGTGTTCCCATTTTTCATTTTTTTAGGCTAAATTATTTAAATTATTCTCATACGAAAGAATACGAAATACGAATATGAAAGAGCTGCCCTCATTATAATTAGTGTTAAATGATGACAAAACACTGTGTTTGTGTGTGTGTGTGTGTGTATGTGTATATATATATATGTGTGATTATGTTTATGTATATATTCTGAATATCTGAAAAACCCCATCTATAATAACATATAAACACCAAATTTTATAATTAAATCATTATTAACTGTGACACAGGTCAGCCAGCTCCGAGACACCAAGATCGCATGCTTTAAAAAAAATTAGATTTTTCAATTGTAATTTGAAACAATCTGTTTACACAATTTTGAATAACATTTTTGGGGTTTTGGATGGAAATTAGTATTTACTGCTGAACTTGACCATTAAATTCAAAAATGTCTTCTTAAAAATAGGTAAACTAACTTTATTGGATTTGTATTAAGTTGATATGGGTATTAAATGAGACGCTCTCAAATAAAGGCATTATATACTAAATTTCATATGAATGGAAAAAATGAGAGAATGAAATAAGGAAAATGAACATTGGTTTAGTAAATAATATGCCCAGAACTTGAAGCATCCTACAGGACTCCTAGTGACACTATACGCAAACCTCATTCAGATGTATCCAGAGACTACATATATTTCAAATGTTGTTATAAATAATTAGGAAAATATGAAATTTAAGGATTCATAATTTGTAGCTTGATAGTTATTATTTCAATTAATAGTCTGTACTCGAGATTCTAATAAAAAAAAGTGTTAACTTTTTTTAGGAATATGACTAATCATCTTAGAAAGCATATATCTATAAAATTGTAGTTTTCGTGTTTATGTGTGTGCGTGTTTGTTTCAATGTGTTAGGCTGGTTTGATATCAAACTCCGTCTAGTGCTTTAAACATACCTCACTCAAAAAATTTATAAACCAGGTTTAATGCAAAATTATGCTGTTTTTATTAAAAATTGTAAGACAAATACTATGTTTGATTATTTTAATTGGCTGACACCCAGTATGTATGCTAAAATGAAACTAATGGGAAGGTTTAAATATTCTGAGACATCTATACATGGATGATTATTAAACATGTGCATATCTAAATTTACAAAAGATATAAGCGAAAAAACTAAAAAAATGGCTAAAAATATTCAGATAAATTATTTTACACAGAAATGACTTTCAAACCTTTTCAAAAACACATAGTCGATTAAAAAATTTATTTCCAAATTTTTTTAAAAAAAAGTCGAAGATGTTTTTCTCTTTGACTTCATTAAGGCCCTCGAATTATAGAAAATCATTATAATTTTCAAATGGAGTTTGCTGTTTTAACAAGTAAAATTCGGCTGTCAGTAATAGATGTATTGCTACCCAACTGATTTACTTTGTTCTTAATTTGTTATCTGATGTTGTTGTATTCGTTTGGAATTCTTTCAATTGATAAAGTTAGGAACTGTAAAGCAATTTTCAATAACTATTAAACTAAATTTATGCCATTAAACATTCATTTATAGATAACTTTTTATATGGTAGAATAAGTGATCTTCTATTAAAGATATACCAGTATTTTATTCATAAAAAAAGTCAAAATAATTATTAATTTTGTACTTGTCATAGTCCATTGCGGAGTACTTGCCTATAATGAGGAGAATAAACGTTGTGTGGTATCTTACTCCAGATTTACCAAGCAGTCTAATATTGTCATCATGAAAGAAACATTGAATGAAATTTTAGGAAATTGCCCACATTGAGGTATCTTGAAAACATTTCATGTGTCTACCAAAAAGTTATTCATATATCGCTAGTTACTCCTTGTGAAAATATTACATTGACTATTGTAATGTTCAGTAATTTTTTTCCATAATTTTAATATTGTATATTAAATTAATACTGATAGATTAATCATGCTACTATAAGTAATAATTTTAATCTGATTCTCTGCTTATTTTAGACAGCTCAGAGTTTATATTAAATATTACCTTATTATCAGTATTTTCAACACAAAAAAATCCTGAATTTTAAATATTCGGGCTGAAATATTACAAAAAAAAAGAATATTCAAAAAGTACCTTTTGACCCTTATCCAGTCGTCTGATTGTTGTATAGTAGGTCACATTATCATTATTATTCACAAATATAAAATGAGCATGCGGAGTTTATCATATTAAAACAAGTCAACTAATTAGGGTGATTGCCCTTAATATTAGTAAGTAGCTTATTTACAGAAATGTTGAAGGTAAACCGCTCCAGATTTTTATTTTACAGTACTAAATTGAACTGAAGTAATTTTACCCTAAATTCATGCATTTGTCATTACCAAAGAGGTTAATATTAAACCTATAATATACCGTCTTACCTCGTGCACTGCTGCTGTAGCTCTCGGACCGGTTTCGGGTGTCACCCATCTTCAACAAGAACTGATCTAAGGAGTCCTACCTTTCTGATTATATAACCTACCTACTATCACAGTGCTGCCTAGATTTTATTATTTAATTATTTTAACTCTATTTTATTTTTATTTTAATATTATTTTAGTTACTATTATTTTCGTCTTCGTCAAGTCTGTCAAGTCGTCGCTTCATTTTCTTTAAGCGTTCAAATAATACATCGCTTTGATGATTTACTTGTTCATTTATTAGATAATCCGATTTTCTATGTTTAAAAATCTCTAATTCTTCAGTTACGTTAAGTCTTTTTCCTTTCTGTCCTGTCTTTATTAAGGCCATTGAATTTTCTAAACTGTCCGGTTCATGACCATGTTTTGTTAAGTGGTTTGCGTAATTAGATTTGTTTGTATTGTTTAGATAATCTATAATGTGTTCTTTATACTATAGTTTTAGGGTCCTTTCCGTTTGTCCAATATATATATGTTTACAATTTTTACTTTTTAGTATATATACTCCCCTTTTTTCATATTTATTAGTTTTATTTTCCGTTAAGTTATCTAGTCTTTGGTTTATTAAATTATTTGTTTTAATCCCTATATTTACATTGTATTGCTTTAGTAAGTTCGCGATTTCATGACTTATTTGACCTACAAACGTTATATATGCGTATTTATCATTAGTTCTTTCATTATTAAAATTCATTTTACTTCTTCTGGTTTTTAGCATTTTGTCTATTACGTTTGCATTATACTCGTAGTTATTTACTATTGTTTTTATTATATTTAACTCGTTATTAAAGTTAGTTTGATTCATCGGTAATTTTACCCTAGTTACTCACACTCCACAACATATCTTCCCTTTTATGATCTCTTTGAGTGTTAGATACAAGCTATGTATCTAGGTTCACCTTTCCTTCTACAACCTGCCATTGCTTCAGTAGGTTTGCATTTTGATTTAGGTTGGCATTTTGTGACTGCCATCTTTCAGAAACTTTATTCTCATTATGTAATCGGCATACCTTTCAAATAGCATCAAAATTGGTTTGTAATAGAATTTAAGTCAATACAGTTTATTGTTTGCTGTACTACTCGTATTACTTAAAGTGTACTCAATCAATCCTATTTCATTAAAAATCCTTGAAATATCTGCATTTTTTTTTCTATAATATTGTAATTGGAATTTTCATTGATAATTTCCAGATTAATTTAATTTTTACTTTGACGTGTCTTTCAAGCTTCCCTCCACTTGCTTATTTGACATGGTGAATTATTCATGATCAATTATCTGGTTTTTTTTTTCTACATCAGTTAATTCTTTTAAGTACATGTACTTCCAACTGCAGGCTTTCAGTTGAATTTTGATCTGGAAATTCAGAAAAAAATGATCAAATTACCTAAACTTCATAATTAAGATATTTATATCTTAGTATATATTTTTTGATTATATTTAAAAATTAGATGTACCCTAGTATATGTGCTTATTCTTCAGCCATATATTCATAAAGAATTATGAATAAATGAGACACCAGATTTACATTTAGACAAATTTTTGTGATAACTGATAAATCATATGTATAAGATATGTCTATAATACGATGGATATGTCTAGAGTATTTTCATTATAAAGCCATATATACAAAAAAAATATAAGCAGAAATAATTATTTTAAAATGTGAGAATAAGAGAAGAAATAGGAAAAAATCATTCTGTTCGTAAAATATAATAAGAATTGAGCTCTACTAATAACAGAGTTGGATAAACAATTTTAACAAATTAATGAGCAACAGAAAATTTGTGTATTAAAATTAAAGCAAAAATGGTTAAAAGTTAGCAAAAGAAACAAAATCATTAAAATTGTACAATATTTCTAATTAAATTTTGACCAGGAGGGATTCATAGCACTCAATGACTATATCGCTTTTTACGTTAATTTGCCTAAGGCAGACGTTACTGCTAGATGAACTGAACATTATATTCATCTTGTAATTTATAAAGCATACTGATTAGTTAGTGTCAGTGGTAAAGAAATATTATGAAAAAATGTTAAGAAACGAATAGTTCTTAATAATAATTCTGAGGATGAATATTATAGTCAAATAGTCAACAAATTTGACTTACAGGTTGTGAATGATCTTGTAGATTCTTTTTGCAAGATTATATATAAATAGACTTTCAGTTTATTTAATAGAAACAAAAATGATTTAACTGAATTTAGTAGAATATTATAGTACCTACATTTATTGATTACAAATTTTAATATATGGAGAAATATTTTTCCATATAACTGGATAAACATATATAATTATTTTAATTTCTCTCATATTTTCATGATAATCAAAGAAATGTAATTTCTTATCAATTTTGTGATTGTAATACATATTAATTACTTTAAAGAACATACTTTCTGAAATTTAAAATTCTAATATAAGGAAGCTGAAAACTTGAAAGGTAATATCAAAGATCTCGTTTCACCAATGATATAAATAGTTGATGCTAAGCTAAAAATATACTCCATACTAGATATTTGTTCCAGTATAAAACATGTTTAAAGATTCTAAACAATAGGCTGGAATCAAAGAGCATGGCTTTCTGTTCTCACCAAGCTCATGCATATGTAATATCAAACGTAACTTCGACCATTTTATGTCGAACCTGTATGATAAATTATTCCCTATTGTCGAGGTAACTTTGCTCAAGGTAATCACGAGTGGAATGAGTTTACTTTTTAAATTAAAAATTATCGTTCAGTTATTCTGGAAGAATATATAAGTTCCCACATATATAAATATATTATTGCTATTATTATTATTATTATTAATGTAACCATAATTAGGAGAAGCTTCCTTCTTGATAAGTGTCTCTGTCTTCCTGAATAACGCTTTCATTATTAAACTAGGTAACATACTCCTACTGTCAACAAGTTTCAAGCTTTTCTAGAGAATCTTTTAGACCAGAATGATTTTCAAATGTTTTTCCTTTTATTTAAGCATAGAAGTGTCAATTAGAAGGACTAAGGTTGTTTGTTAAATACTAGGGAATAAGTGACCTAAGAGAAATTTTCAAAATTTCATTACAAATTGATTGAATGAATAAAAACCATTGTTTTACTAATACTCGTAATAATTTAATGGATGAATATTTTTGATAAGTAGTTCGTGATTAAAATAGTTTACGATTGAGTTTTTATTGTGTTATAATGAATTTATTATATATTATTTATACAAAACTTCAACTTCAATATGTTTGAATTGCAATTAAACATTGCAATGGCGATAATTATTCTGTTATAATTAAGAACTTTTTGTCAATACGGAAAGCGGTATTTGATTGTTCATCATTTCCATTATTAATACAGTGTGAAACCCATATTAAAATTGTGTAAAAGAGTTTTCCCAAACTACAAGTCATGGGCAATTACTAGTCCATAGAATTTTTTTCCAGTTTAAGAAGGTTCACCTTGACTGTTGAAAAATGATGAAATGACAAAACAATAAGATTCTTAAATAAATCATAATAAATGATATTTGTTGAAATAAAGAATTAATTAAATACAGAGTTGAATAAACAGAAATAAGTGTAGGTTTTCTACAGTTTCATAAATACAAATAAAAACCCATAATTTAAAAATGGAAATAACTTTTACGGCCTATTGTGATTAATTCTTTTAAGATTTCTATTGCAACTTCAGAATTAAAGTTTCATATTTGTTATTAGCAATTGTAAATATTGTTAGAAATGTATAGAAAAGAAGTCATTCTGTTGAATTATTTGAAACAGTTTGTTGTCATGTTTGTTAAAAATACTTAAAAAAATTAAGAGTCGGGTACTCAAAGTAAAATAAATCTATGACATGTCGTGGAAAAAGTGCTGAAATATTTAATATCTATGACACTGAGTCATATAACATAATTTACAACTCCTGCTACCAACGTTTCATTAATTGTAATTTATGCCTGACCAGTTTGTTTAGAGTGACATTATTTGTAAACAAGTTTTTTTAAGAAGTAATTTATTGTAAAGGACTGTACAGCGTGGAGTGGGTCGCTTGTGGAGGATGGTTGTTTTAGTGGAAGTTGTCACAACCGAGCAGGCTTGACTGAAATACAATGTCAGCCTTTAGGGATGTGTACCGACGAATATACCCTGTTCCAAATGTTTCCGGCATGCCACGGCTTCGTCCCTGCCTCTACCTGACCGTTATTACTCCTTCCCGTTATTAATCTCCCTCAGTGCTTTGCCCAAACTATCTTTTATTTATAGCCAGCCCTAAACGTTATTATGAATAACATTCCATTTCCTGAATGATTCTTCACATAACTGAAAAATAATTTTTATTTCACCTCAAAAAGTTTTATGTGCTATCACAATTTCTATAAATTACATAAAAAGACATAAAACAACAAAAATGAAAGCATTTTTTTTATTTTTCCAATAAATTGTAATATTACTTATTATGTTTGTATAATTCATAATATTTTGTGCAACAGAAATTCTCTTCCCACATTCATGGATAGTCACGAATTGTTACCGGTTGATGTATCATTTAATCGCAAGGTAAACAATAAAGTAATATAATTAAATAAATTTTATTTATTAGTTTTAAATCTATTTTTGGCTCCTCAAGGATAGTCAAAAGTTTATTTGAAGTATTTTCTGTTTTTTGTTGTAGTGTTAATGTTGACTTATCAACTCATCTAGTCATGCTATACTTTGAGTAAAATATTTTGAATTGTATTTTGTATGAAACCAACCTGTGGAAGGAAGAGGTGATAGTAAGTGACGTATATTGCGCATTTGATTGTATGTATGGGTATCATGCTGCAAAGTCAAGTACCCAACCTCTTTTCGGCAAAGAAAATTTATCTGCTGTAAATATTTAATATAGGAAGTATGAATTAACCACTAAAAATTAATACCCTGTAACTTATTTTTTTATTAATTTGTGCTCATGGAATTATAATAATTGAATTTAATTAACTAACGTTGTGATTTTTTTGTTCATTTGTTACACAAACTAGAATATGGCAACTTTTATAAATTAATATGCTTGCTGAAATTATCTAATCATGGGTTAACAGGTCTTTATTTATTATAACTACGCTACCTACTGAACTCATGCGTGGAAAATCTCAAATTGCTTGTGTGGTACGACTCAGTCCTGAAAAGAAATGTACATATTTCTGATCTACGCGTAATTCTCCATGCATCATATTTGTGCAGTTAATCATAATAATCAGCAATATTATTAAGTATCATATTTTATATTGCAGAAATCAGAGCTACTGCGAAACTTGTGCTCCTCCTTAAAGTTCATTGTCTGGTAGTTGTTGATAGAATTACTTATCTTTTTGGTTGATATGTACGAGCTAATTAACCGGTTATATTTTGCGACTGTCTGCAGACCTTTATTGTCTCTGAATAATCGATCACTGAGTCTATAGAATGCTTTTTCTCTGTCTAACGATATATGTCGGTTTTGGCCAATATAATGATCTCTGATTGTCTCCACTCCTGAGGAAAATTATTCTCAAGTTTTGGTCTTCTATGAAATTGAAATAGGTTTTTAATGAATGAATTTTAACAATTTTTTTATAAGAATTTTGGGTTTAAATTAGTCGTTTATTCTGATTTTCGTGGTTTGATGACAATTTTCTGGTTTCAATGTAACAATAACAACCACGACCATTTCAACTTAATCACAGACACGTGATTAGAATCACAGAAATTTGATAATTTTTCAATATTCTATGTCATGATACTAGATATTATTAATAACCAAACAAACCAATGTACCTATTAAAAATTGGGTAGAATAACATAATACGATACCATTTTGTTTGAAAATAATTAGCTATTTTTACTATTAAATTACACATATAACTACATTTAAAGTAGTAAGAGAATTTTTATTTGTTAGAGTTTATTTTCAAAATTAATTAATTATATATACTGTTCTGTACACAATATTAAACAGTATTATTTCAATTGGGCTTTAAGAAATAAATCAATGATAGAGAAAGAGGAGAAAGTGAGAAAGCCTAATTAAGGTAGGAGAAGTAAATAGAGGTAAGGGAAAGGAGTGAATTGGGAGCAAAGTGAGGTGTAAATTTGGGCCGGCGTGTTGAGCTAGCAGGTAATAACTCGGCGCGAGCAGTAACTCATTACTCTGATCACCCACACCCAACAGTTGGCTGATTCCACCAACAATTTTATCAGTACTCCTAAATTAGTAGAAAAATTATACTGTTTAGGTAGGAAATGTTTGCATTAAATTCAATTCTCTCACCATATCATTTGTCTTGAAGTATATAGTACCAGCGTCATTTGTAATTTTAATTCAATCTGAAACTATCACATTTTACGAAATAACTATTCATATAACATGAATAAATTTCTTTTAAAGTGTGTTGAAGATTGAAAAATAAAAATTTAATTGCAGTTTCATTTATAAAGTTTCTTCCGAATATGTAATGCAGGTGTACTTATGAATGGAGTTTAACCGTAAAACAGTCGGTTTATTCTCATCAGTATGCCATTCTACATATCAAACAGCATTTAGATGAAATGGAGCAAAGATCTATACATTTATCAGCACACTATATATATTTTACAACTTTCTTGTAGCTTACAAATCTACAAGATGTATTTTGCTTGGTTGTCACTAGATGGGTGATTTACTTGATGTATTCACACAATGTAATGTGGCTTGTTCTAGGTTTAAAAATGGATGTCATATCAAAAATAATCTTTAATCATTCCATTAGTATACATTGTATATATTGACGCCTCTTTCCAGTCTATGAGAAGTCAATATATACTATAAGGGTGGGAGTTTGAAAATAATACATTCTTCCTTAACAGTAAGTGACATATACTGATCACACAAACAAATCAAGATCTCTTGATTAGAATAGGAAAAATACTAGGTCTCCATATAAATATTTTATCCAACCTCGACTCGTTTGAACAGTTAGTGTTCATCCTCAGGTCACATAACCTTACTGACCCACATGCAACATGAGGATGGAAACTACGAGTTCAAAAAGCTTTGATGTTTTATAAAATCTTTTTTGTGAAGAATTATAACTCATGAGTTGAAATAAAAATCCGTTTAAAAGATTATAAAGAAGTTTGATATGAATGCTAACTACCTTACATCGAAAAGCAATATATTGGCTTTGGCTATGAGAAGGTGCTCTATCTTCTAATAAAATTATTGTTTTATAAAAATTTACCAGTTGTTTTCAATTTTCATGTCATTAGAATAATTGAAATTGTTTATCTTAAATCGGTCTTATGTGAAAATTTTGTGATTAAAATGTTATACATTTAAACAGAATGTGCAACAATACTACTTAGAATGTAAAACTATTGAATTATACTTGGAATTGCTTGTCGAATTCGTTATCCCAAATTTTACTAAAACGCAGAGGCAGAGATATACATGATTAAATAGAAATACATGATTAAATAAATGTATTTTAAGTACTTTAATCAAACGTATATTTTTAAAATAGTGTGTTAATTAATAATACTGATTCTTTGAAATCTGGTGTAGCAATACAACATCATCATAAGTTACGTCCAATAAATTTTGTTAGTGCTTTAAATAGTCGTTGGCATTATAACTCTACAACACAGTTATCACAGAAATGTAAGAAATTAATTGCTAGCGTCTTGAAGAGATGTTCCGTCCAACATATTGTTTTTCAATAATGAAAATAAGCAGAGCGGCATTAATTAATTTCAAAAATAGAAAAGTTTTTCACAAAATAAGAGAAAGTCCATATCTACTGGTTATATATGTAATTTATGAAATATACGAGTATTATTAATGAAATCATGAAATGATGTGATTAAAAAGTAAAGTAATCATATGTTTATTCATTAGGGATGCCAGAGTTTGAGTAGATAATAGATTTTATGTTTATAACTTTCCAGACTCTTTTAAATGATTTTGCATAGAACTTCTCAATAAGTAATTAACAGTATCGAATCGGTTTATTCGATTGATTTAATTGTTTATGGGTAAAAAAAATTCTTATTTTTCGGGGAAGCATAGTAGAAAATACGTCACGATGCTTTGCGTCATGAGATAAAGCGGAAATCTTTATAACCTTAAACAATTTGTATGAAAATTAAAATTATTGCGTATATTTTGCTGCCTATTATATAATATCTCTATCAATTCAGTTAGAGCATTTAAACTAAATTATTCTTTTCTAGAACAGTGCTGTACTTTCTATTTCACATGGGTACTTTCTACTCTGATTCTAACCTAATAGAAACCCTTGTATGTATTAGGATCAACTAAGATGGCGTTAAAATAGTTAGTTTACTCAAAATTTTTTGATACATATCTAAAAATTGGCAAACAACAACTTTTCTTTCATATTAAGATTCCATTAACAAATAATTTCAATATTGCTGTCCCATCTCTGGGTTACAGAACCTTAAATATGAAATTTGTTGTCATTACTCACTGACATTTATAGTCTGCTTATACATATGTACACATATTCGATAACATAGATGAAACCTACTTTATTGCACACAGAGAAACTAAAAATATATTATTCTGTTGAAAACTTGATATAAACATTTTTTGTACTTTTGTATGAATAGTCTCAAACCCAATACTTACATTACTCTGTCTTTCATGTAGGTTAGGTCAGGTTTCAGGTGCAGTCCCACAAGGGAACACACGTAGGCCGAGCATTGGCCCTTTGTGATACCACACAATGAAGATTGATTCTACAATGAGAGTCGTAAATTTAGCCTAACTCAAGTGTATTTAGAGTATAACTCAAGGTCAACATCCTTCTCTGAGGGATGACGTGCTTCCACGTGAATAAATTAAGGGCCAGGTGGGGATCAAACCCCCTCTATTTCATGTAAATAATATAGGAAATAAATTAGTCATTTTATAGTTATTGAACAATTTACAGTGCCTTGAAGATTATTATATTGAAAATAGACGGCATTTAATATCTAACTGTTGAAGAATTTAGTACTGTTTACAAAGAGGCTTTGTTACAAAAACCATGTGATGTCAATTGTAATAAAACACAGTAATTAATTAACGAAAGAGTATAGCTAGAACACAGGAGTACTCCATGGTGTAATATTTTCTGTTCCGATATGACTTCAGGGCTGCATTATATATATATATATAACTTTAAATTACACAAAACACGACACAGACTTCCTCCTCTCTTCTAGTCTACTCCTGATAACAAACGAGAGTTCGAAATATTGAGAATTCAGCAAGTTTGCTTTTTATTCTCCTTTCTGTTTCGTGTTTTGTGTAATTTAAAGTTTTACAGTCTGGTCGGTCGTTTATTCAATTTAGTATATATATATATATATATATATATATATATATATATAATATATATATACTATTTCCATAGAAATATGACCAGAAACAGACAAATATACTTCAATTCACAAAAAGAAACATTCTCTGAACCAGTGCGCTTGGTTTCCCTCTCTTATCTCTCCTAAAGATGGTTCAAACCAATAATTAGAGACTGTAAGTGTGTGCTTTTTATTCCTCTATCTCTTTTTGTACATTGAACTATATATATATATAAACTTTAACAACTAAGAAAAAACACAGAGACACTACAGAACTTACTTCGATATTTCGACATCCGTGAACATCGGAAAGAGTGCGAAGTACTTGCATTGAGAAGCAAACTATTACAGTTTGCTACAGTATTCTCAAACTACTGAGTAGCAGTTTGCTTCTCAACGCAAGTACTTTACACTTCTTCCCGATGATGACGGATGTCGAAATATCGAAGTGAGTTCTGTAGTGTTTTTCTGTGCTCTTTCCTAGTTGTTAAAGTTTTTATTGTCCACACGGACCTTTCATTTTATTCGAAGTGTATATATATATATATAATATATATATATATATATATATATATATATATATATATATATCAGTTTACATCGGCCAATGGACGCATTTACGTCTCCGTTCCTTCATTCTTTCTCCTTTTATTTTCTTTCTTTCTACTCCCCTGAAGACGGCAAGACGCCGAAATTATCGAGATTTGTGAGTATTCGTCCTTTTTTTTGTGTTCTCTAGCTGTAACTTTAATTTTATATATAAATATATATATATATATATATATATATATATATATATATATATAAAATAAAACAGTAGTCCATGTTTTCTAAAAGAAAATAAGAAAAGGGTAAAGTCATTGTTGCAGAAAAATTGTTATCCAAACAATTTAATTGAACGTTATTGGTTTAAATATACAAGAGAACAACCAGAACATTCCAATCAAAATCATGCTGAACTTGAAGTTTTAAATAAAAAGTATTTCAAATTTCCGCATGTTGAGGGCTTATAACAATCAATTAGAAATTTTTCAAGCGAAATGTACCTGAAGTTACATTGGCTTTTTATAACAAAAGAAAAGTCAAGTCTTTATTTTCAAATTTGAAACAAAAAATACCAAAGGAGTTACAAAGTAACCTCATTTATGCGATCAAATGTAAAGACTGCGATAAGCGTTATTACGGAGAAACAAGTCGTTTTTTAAAAGAAAGACTTCATCAACATTCTTATTCAATAAGAACTAATAAAAGTAACGCAACTGCTTTAGCATTCCTTAAACGAAGGTCACATGTTCGATTTTGAAGAAACAATTACAGTAGATAAAGAACAAGATGAGCAAAGAAGAAAGACCCTCGAAATGCTATATATTAAAAAAGATCTAAGTTCAGTTAATCATAGAAGTGACATTACCAATTTGAACACTATTTATTCAGGAGTGTTAAGTTGATTTTAGTGAAATTTAATTTCCTTAGTTCCTTTTTGTGTTCTTTGAGTGAACAGTGTTTCGGTTTACATGTAATTGTAATCAGTTAGTCTGGCCCAAGTTTTTGACCAGTTAAGATGTTAGTTCACTATCTACTGTTACTTCATTTTATATAATGTAAATTTCATCATTTTTCTAATTCAAAAATTCTGACTTCTGTAAGTTCATAAAAATGTTTATTGCTTTTCTATTACTTCTACTTGAATATATATTTTTGTTTTTTCACAACTGTAATATTCCATTTTGATGTTAGTTATATGTTGATGTTTATATATGATTTCTTATCATCCTTTGTTTGTAGGCCTATGAAAAAGGTTATAAATAAAACCGAAACGTCGGCATTGAGAGTTTGATTTTGATCCTGGAAAATTGACCGAATCCCGATTACATTATACACCTATTCTATCCAACGGTTGTTATATTATTGAAATTATATATAGATATATATTTTGGGAGCAGACCTTCATTTAGACATGTTTTATTAAAGAGTATGCCGATCTTCATTTTTGTTCGTTTTTTATTTAATGTTTCAAGTTTTCTAAGTTTGGTTTTTAACTCTTCAGGTAGATTAAAAACCAAGCTTAGAAAACTTGAAAAATTAAATAAAAAACGAACAAAAATGAAGATCGGCATACTCTTTAATAATATATATATATATATATATATTTATATATATATTACATATAGTTCAATATAGACAAAGAAGCATAGAGAAATCAAAAGAACACACTTACAGTCTCTAATTTTCAGTTTGAACCGTCTTCAGGAGAGGTAAGAGAGGGAAACCAAGCGCACTGGTTCAGAGACGGTTGGAGACCAACAGTGTTGCCACATGCGCACCCGGTCACAGAAAATAAGGTAGACAGGAATCAATTTATAATTGATTAGTTAGACGGTTCAAACCGAAAATTAGAGACTGTAAGTGTGTTCTTTTGATTTCTCTATGTTTCTTTGTCTATATTGAGCTATATTTGTCCGTTTTGGATCGTATTTCCAACGAAAAAGTGTAGATATATAATAATCAATATAACATTTGATGTGATAGATGGATTAATTTACAACAATAAAACTAATTTGGAAACAACGGTTTAAGGCCTTTCGTCAAAACATCGTCAAAGAACAAGTGATCACTTGCTCTCTAACGATATGTTGACGAAAGGCCTTAGAGCATTGTTTCTAAATTAGTCTCATTGTGGTAAATTAATCCATATATATATATATTTCACCAAAGAAAGAGAAAAACATAAAAACACATACAAAAAAAAGACTCACAGAAATATTTCGACATTCATTTGTCATCGGGCAGAAGTAGTCCCTTCGAGTAGCTGAAGCTAATTATATATATATATATACTTGATGAAAAACGGTCTGGCAGTACAAATTAAACTTAAAATAAATTGTGACTCATGGAAAAGAACATAATAAAAACTCACTTTTCAATGGGCAGTCGAAATATTGAAAACTGAGTCTTTGTGATGTCCATGTGTTTGTTTCCATGTGTCACAGTTTCTTTTAAGAATATATAAATATATATATATATATATATAAATGATCAAATCACTATATGAAATTGTAAAAAATGGTAAAATATGAAATGATAAAAGACAATATTTCAAAAGTCTTTTTTCACGTAAACATGTGAAATATTGTATATATATATAAAAAGATTTCACATAAACACGTGAAAAAACAATCAATGATCAAACCACAATAAGAAATGGGAAAACAGGACTAAGATCTTTCAACCGTAACAAGCGGTCTTCGTCAGAGTCAAAAACCCAACTCTGGGTTTTGACCGCTTGTTACGTTTGAAAGATCTTAGTCTTGTTTTCCCATTTCTTATTGTGGTTTGATCATATATATATGTTTTGTTGAACAACCTTTGTACTGTGGCATGAATAAATTTCATTGCCCATCTAATGTGGACATGCCACATTAATTTATTCATGCCACAGTACAAAGGTCATTCAACAAAACATGTATAATGGAAGGATTGCTCCCCAAATTTGCAAATATATATATTCTATATAGTATCTATTATATATAATATGGAAAATAACTGGGAGAGTTACAGTTACACAATTTGTACACCGAAGCTAGCACTTATAAAATTTATGAAGTCTTATTTCACGTTCACGTTGATTTAACGTATAGTAATATTAATAAGCAGTTTTAATCGAAGATTTTATATCATTAGTTGTGCAATCCGTAATAGTGTGGTATTTACTCATTCTGAGGTAAAATGGATAAACCAACAAAAGTCTCCACACAAATGAAGTTTTATTCAACGCGTTTCGAACACTTTGTGTTCATCATCAGGAAGACACCAAGTTTTCACTGGAATCACCAGTGAAAACAACTTGGACCAACCCGTCAGTACCACATCCTTGGTGTCTTCCTGATGATGAACACAAAGTGCTCGAAACGCGTTGAATAAAACTTCATTTGTGTGGAGACTTTTGTTGGTTTATCCATTTTACCCAAGATTTTATACTTAAAAATACATACACTAAGCAAATTCTAACAATGCTCTCAGTTTCTTTCAGAAATTTAATCTGATTATTTGTAACTATTTTATTTGCTGACAATATGTGTAAGAAACAATCTAATTAATGTTTTTATTACTTTTTGAAGTATTCAGAAAGCATAAAACATGTTAACCATACAGTGAGGATGTTAACGCGTTAAATACTAAAAGGGAATGAGACTGGTTTAGGTGGACCGAAGCTGTTTTGAATGGGAGCCTGTCTGTTCCCAAAATTGAATAACACATAAAAAAACTTATTTAGAGCTTCGCAAGGGAGCTCCATTTCCAAGCCTTCCTCCTCTCACTTAGCCTAAGAAATATATTTCTTCCATCTTTACGACAAGATTATAGATTGGCCAACTTGACTTATTTCCATTTCTTACTTCATTTTCTTAGAATCAAATATGTTTATTCTTTCCTAAAAAAAATTTATTTATCCAATTATAGATATGATATTAAAATAACTCTCCTCATCATTATAGAATTACTCATATATCACGTTAAATCATCAAAATAATTAATAATATTAAATTCATGAATAATGTTTGTAAATTATATGGTTAGGCAAAGTTGTTTGAAGAGCATTAAGGTAATAGTTAGATGAGGTGTTATAATGTTGTTGAATAAGTGAAGCATGCTTGTTAAATGTGTTTTTCATGAAAAGTTACATGCTGTCATGGAAAATATATCATTCATAACCTCTTGAAAAGTTTCTCAATAACCTTTTTTTAACTAATTATGATTCCATGTAATTTTAGAAAAGGTCTAGGAACAACTTTATTGCAAAATGGTGCACCTGTCTCTATATTTCATGTAACATAACCACAGCAGAACAAAAATATTTGGAAGTTGCTTTGCTAAGCGTTGCACTGTAACAAAACATTTTCTCATTGAATTATGGACTTAATTTAGTTGTGCAAACAGACAGTCAGCCGTTTTTGATGACTGTATATATACATAAAAAAAATCAGCCCTTCTTCAATAATTACAACTGAAATTATTAAAATATAATCATGAATTAGAACACGTATCGGGATCCAACATTTATATGTCTGACATTCTTTTTCTGATGAATACATGACTCTATATATGATGCATATATCATTACTGGTAAGTACAGTGCCTCTGCACTAAACTGTATGTTGATTAGTCGGTAAAAACTAGATTATTTAACATGAAACAACCAAATTTCAATAATGATGCAAATCTTTGAGTGACCTGGACTACCTCTGATTCAGCTTTTGTTCGATCGTTACAATCGAACAACAATTCCTGTTAGCAACCATTAATTGCAGTTAGCCATTCCAACTATGGTATTCGTATTACGATAAAACAGTTGAAGTCCGTCCTGACTCTGTTGTAAGAGATAAGGATTTTATTAAACAAGGAATGAAATGGGTCACTCGAGGGGTGGAGAAAGTAATGCCTAATGAGCCTCGCTCATATCTAGTTCGTGATAATGACCGAGTGACAAGACAAAAAACAGTGGCATCTAAAACCCTTTAAAGAATGTTAAAAAAGTCATGGTAGTAAACATAGTCTCTTTTTTTTATTCGTATTTAGAAGTAAAATAAAGTTAAGTGTACTTAATTTGTTTGATTAATTCAAAAATCATTTCATATCATATATTCGTATATTCATATCATATCATATACGAGTATTCAGAATAATGTACATTTTTGTTTGCCGAATTTGAATTCATTGGATTTTTTTTTATGAAGATATGTAAAAAAGAATTATAGGTGGTTAGACAAAACCTCTAACTTTCTCTCGTAGACTGTAATCACACAGTATGCTATAAAAAATAAT
Source organism: Hermatobates lingyangjiaoensis (assembly GCA_026182355.1). NCBI lineage: Eukaryota > Metazoa > Arthropoda > Insecta > Hemiptera > Hermatobatidae > Hermatobates > Hermatobates lingyangjiaoensis. Next base: position 5,108,495 of record JAPFBL010000050.1, on the reverse strand, counting down.
ACTCAATACCTTACAAGTTAGATGAGAAAAAATGAAAAAAATAATCAAAGGTAATACCTCAGGCATAAAAGTTGAGGACAAACTGAAAGCAAGTATCTACTATATAATTCTACTCTAATTTATTAAAAATAATCAGCACTTAGAACGAAGAGAAAGAAGTAGAAAGAAGTAGTGAATGCTTTTACCTAGATGAATTGCAGAAACTAGTGTAATTACCTAATGCGAATTTAATTAGAAAAATTGTAAAGAAAAGAAACAAATTGTCATGTAGTTGTAAAATTTCAATTTTATTTTTAAGAATAATGAATAAATTATAATTTTAAATTATTAATTGAAAAACATGTATTTTTTGAAAATATGATCACATTTCACCTTTTGCAAACTTTTCCTTTTTCTTGGTACGGTTCCTCTTCTTATTCTTCTTCTTGAGCCCAAATACAAACACAAACATTCCTTTCATATCTCCAGCCACCAGGACTGAGGCGGAAAGTTCTTTTAATTTCCATCCAATGTAAAATCATTATAGTCTTCCAAGGCTTCTTTTGCACAATTTCATCTGCTGCATGTAGTGTTCAGCTTGTGCTTTGGCTGTAGGTAAGGGCGTGATCCTTGCATGCATCGTCTGGTTTATTAAATTAGGTTTTGATTTATTACCATATACTATTTAGCCTCCCGACCAATATACGAAAATTATTAAATTAAGTTACCCAATTCAGTTCAGGGTACACAAAAATGGTAATGATGTCTTCAAATTTTTAAATCTATTTCTATCTTCCTACAATTGATCCATCCATTAAAAAACTCATCATTTTCCCCTATATTTTAATACGTTTAGTGTTGTCGTATTCGATGTTCGCAATTGTTGTTGTGGAGTTTTGATTCATATAACTTTGTCAATGTATAATTCATACAACAATTTCTTCTTACGTACATTTCCAGGTAATCTTTTAAATGACACATTGATGCCGTATCACTATTGGATAAGAGTGATGTACAATTCAATTTATATTCCAAACGTCCTCCTTGTCCAATAAGTAATTGCAGGTTAATATTTGTGCTATTATCATGCAAAACAATATGTTCTCCAGGTTTATTTCACATCCCAAACAGCCAAGGATGTGATTAAATTTAATTTGAGCGAATGGATTTAATTAAATTGGTTGGAAGTATATATAGTTAATGATTTCTTCCAAACTTCTGTGCAGAAGCTTACAGGAAGGGAGAAGACAACAACCTTGACTGGATTCGTTTTTCTCCAACCCTCCTGCTCCGTAAATTTTCCCGGAGGATCCTTAAGCGAGTTAGAGCCTGCTCTGTTGCTGGGAATGTCCCCAGCCAACCTTATCTGTTACATTAAAACCGGTTAAAGAACAACATGCAAAATTAATGGTCCAGGAGACAATAACTGTGGAAGAATAATAAGAAATTGGTGCACTTCTTGGCAGGAATCTGAGATAATTACTTCTTGGGATCCGAGATTTAAAGCAAAGAAGACTTGTAATAAATTGCTTCTATTAACTGGGTAAATGTAATTAATAATGAATATGAAAGTGGGACAAAACTAGCTCTTCTAGGGCCAACTGAAGCGACTGTATTCGTATTGCTATTTTCTAACTACTGTTGTCATCTAACCTCACAAAATTTTTGAAAACTGTAAAATTTACGTTTATCATTTGTTAAATTTTGACATACACTAGTCAGTAATACAGGTATACTTAACCAGCATTTTGTACTAATTTTTCACGTTATGAAGTTATTATCATGTGCTACTATTTGTATAAATATTTCTTTTATCTTTTTTATGAGTGCGATCTTACTTCTTAAAAATATCGTTCAATCTTTTATTAGTAAAAATTTCTACTATTGTCTAATTTATATTATGATTTTTATTATTTATATGCGAAAATAAGTGTATGTTAGTTGAATGCAAACCACTAATATTGATGTTGTTTGACACGCATTTTAATTTTTTTTCTGTAAGAACTATTCATATTTTTTTATCGAATGTTCGTAAAAATTATGCTATCAGTGTTATTATTTAATAACTTATCGACCTTATTACCTAGCTCATAATAATGATACTAGATGTAGAAAAACTTTGATATTTGGTATTAAATGCGTTTCTATTACTACGTTATTAAAGTACATATTTTGTTGGAAATACTTGTTTAATCATAGATTTTGAACAGAGGTATTATATACTGGACCTATTAAACTCGATTAAGTAGAAATTAGAGAGGAGATTGGATAATCAATTACCACAGCAAGACCAAAACAATGAAAATTGTAGGGATAAAACTTGTAATCAAACAAGATTTCACATTTTCTCTGAAATCATTCTCTGATTTAATAATGAAATCATTTAATTAGAGAACTACATATTTAATATAATTAAATAATTTTATATTACAATTCTTCTTTTAATTATTTTTCTTTCTATTTGTCTAATGTTTTACAGGCATAACTTTTATACCTTTAGACCATAAACGATCTAAAATGTCGTTCGCATAGAGCATGTATCCCATATTTTATTTTTTATTAATATTTTTTAGCATTAAAGAGAATATGATGTTTTAATACCCGTACAAAAATAGCTACCTTCTGGAACAAAAATTGTAACTGTAAAATCCAGCTTTGATATTGTGTTTATCTGTTAGAATCATTAAATATTCTCTGAGTTAAGTTAATAAAGCATTTCTCAAAATCAAAATTATATTACAATATCATTGGTGAAACAGTTAATAAATCGATAGAAGCTCAATTGGCAATGCTTAAGGTTTCAGGAGGCTTTAAAAACTTGAAATTATACAGTAGGATTACTCTTTTAGAAGTACTGAGAAAGCAGTTGAATGAATGTTAAAAGTTCTAGAAGATTACTGGACGCCAATAAAAATTGAAACTATAGAAACAGTGAACTTCTTTAGTGAAAGGGATTCATCGCACGAGGTGTGATGAATCAAGTATAATGAATCAAATGAAATCTTTAAGGGTTTTTAAGCAGATCTCAGATCACTTATACAGTATAGTGAATTTAATTATTCAGAGGCCAGACTACTACTGATGGAAGTGATACAAAGAATAGAATGTAATGACAAGAGTATATTAATATACTAAATCAAGGTACACTAACCCAAAAAATCCAAGAAACAATCATTACTTAATAAAGGGTTTAAATAATTTTCTTTATACCTTTTGAATAGCTACAGTTTTAAATCTTAAATAATTGCTTTGTCAAAATCATAAGTAACTCTTTGATTATATTAGTAGTTTCACAGTTTAGAGGTAAAAATATTTCATGTGTTTAAGGTTTTATGTCTTTGATATTTAGTCAAAAACACATTACATGTTTTTACATTACTCGGTCCAGTATTAGTGAGGCTTTGAAGAAGACCTTTTCGTTTTGGTTAAAGAATGATTGAGATTTCTCCAGTTATGTTACTGTATTTTGATTTCACGTGTTTATTATGAATCATTATATATATATATATATATAATTTTTTTGCTTAGTGGTTTTGTGTTGAAATTTCATCGTTAGTTTAAGCTGAAATATAAACATGGTGTTAAGGAGGGGGGGGGAGGGAGAACTGTTTTCAATATTTAGAACTATTTCTTTACAGTGTTCAAAAGCCGATAAGACACAATCTGTTGATATAATTTCTTTTATCTTGAAAGATAATAAAAATTTTATATTGGATCTGGTTCAAAAATTTAGCCAAATTCGAATTTATAAGAGCACCAAATCAAGTACGAGTATGTTGACTACTTAGTCCCATGCAGTATTCTTGCTCATCACAACCCACTACCACTGTAGTATAGTTACCCAAGCAGACAATATCAGACTAATTGTCATTGCAAAATACTGAAAACCAGTGAGTATACAGGATCACTGCATCTTACTGCCTAGTCGTGTAGAGTTATTAAATCCAGCGCGTATTCTGGCTGATCATATCAAACTTGCGATGTTGTCAACTATTGATAAATATATAGATCTGTCAACTATGTAGTTAAAGGCACTTACAGTTTCTAAAGCAGTTATGATAATATAGTAGTTATATTATGCCCAAAAAAATTGGGTCATGCATATTGCATATTTCCTGGAACTATTCTTGCAATCCGTCTGGAAACGTTGCTATCTATAGTTTAGACCACTTAGTGGCTCATTACTAGAGAATGAATCTTTTATTCTACTTCATATTGGCTACTTTGTCACAAAGATCTTATGTTGCCATTCAAGAAGATTTCATGATAACAAGAAATAATTCCTCTTATCACCATATCATAATGGCAGTCAGGAAACTTCTTATTAATAAGCAACATTATTGCTTATATGTTTTAATAGTATTTACTCTTTTGAGCATAACACTAAAAAGCGGACTTAACTGATGTTTATAATGTATAGAATGTTTACTGAAAACAAATAGCAGTCACATAAATTAGAAATGCAATACAGTCTCTGTAATGTGATGAAGGTTGGTATTGCGGTGCAATCCCTCTGCGATGCGCATCGTTGAGAGCTTGAACCTAGGAGTCTTTGAAGTTATAGTCGTTCCTAAATAAAAACATTATTATATATGACAGATAAATATTGAAAATACTGTAGGAGAACTGGTTTGGAATGATTATAAACAATGTATTGGTTAAAGGATGAGTAGAACATGAAGGATAAATATAGTGAAGGAAAGAAAGAAGAAAGAATTTGAAGGAAACAACAAATGCTAATCAATTTAGCATTAACTATGTCCTTCACTAGCCGGTAAAATGAATGCGAGATGAGAGAAACGGATAATTACTCAAGCTAGAGCATGGTCGAGTAGGACTTTCATCCTGAGGTCTGGAACCAAGAAAATACACCATTCTGTTGTATTTTCCATTGTTCCTGATGAAAATAGATAAAAAAAAACTAGCAAGCTTCCACCATGAAAAGATGAAAGCACAACATCTGGCGAGTGAGGGGCAATTATTACTACCCTATATTGATTCATAGCCATGTTCTGGGGCTTTCTTAAATCTTCAATGAACACCTTATACAGAAAGTCTGACATATTTCTCAGTCCAAATAAACTATTCTTCCTGAGAGCATGATTAGAGAACTTGCTTCCAGTTCCCATCACACTATTTGTCATGCAGTTGACTGACTCGCTTTAGAACTATTTTTCAGACATTACTACATTATAAGTTGTAGGTGTGATTTCATTCCCTTTCTTTTTTTCTTTCAACATTGCACTATTTATCTTGTATTTGACCTTCAGTAGTTATCGATCATAACTACGAGTAAATCACTAAGTATGTCTGACATAAGAATTACAACTAATGTCAACTGTGAAATTTCAATGTATGGGTGTACCACTTACAGATATTGTGTACACTTTATTATTTTTGTTAACAAGATTTATTTCTTTTAAGATTCGTCTAAGTTTCCATTGTAATCGGATGTAGTTCACTTTGAAGCACGTTATTTGTTGATCATTTTGAGGCTGATTTTATAGGTCACCATACAGATGGGAAACCAGAGATTCTAGATAAATTGATCATATTTCAGGCAGCACATCACGAGTCGATCCCCCACTGAATCAGTTTTGTGCGATGAAATATTAAAATGATATGATCCAAGGTGCTAAATCGTAGAATTTATTATCCACTAAGTCTTGACACCATTTGTCATCTAGATTACTCTGAAGAAATCAGAATCTCTAACCATCTGAGATAAACCTTAATAGGCAAATTATTTTAGTTGAAAAAGTTATATATTCATAAAACAGTCTTTAAAACTATTTAGTGGTTCATTAAAACATAATATTATAAAATAAATTATGATACAAATGCTTCCACTTTTGTAGTAGTATAGGATGTTTAACCGATTTTTCCATCTTAAACGTTGATATTTTAAATGAATTACATCCGACATCTTTGTGTGTCACAGTTTATTTTAAGTGTAATCTGTCCTGCCGGACCATTTAAAACAAGTAATTAAATAATAATGGATGATTGATAATAAAATGTAAAATTACTTTTTAAAAAGGATATGAAATATTATCAATTATCCTTGGTTATTTAATTACTTTTTTATTATTTAATTAATTTATTTCTTTAATATTATTATTTGTATTGTCAGTTTTATTTTATTTTATCATAGCTTAATCCGTACTTTTATTTATGTATCAATTTCTCTGTTCATCCCTCGTTTTTTCTTTTATTTTTTATTATGTTTTCATATTCCGCTAATTTAATTTAATTATAAATTGATTCCTGTCTACCTTATTCTCTGTGACTAGGGGCGCATGTGGCGACATTGTTGGTCTCCAACCATCTCAGAACATGTGCGCATTGTTTCCCTCTCTTATCTATTCTGATGACAGTTCAAACTAAATATTAGAGACTGTAAGAGCCTGCTTTTAATTTCACTATGTTTTTTTCTACATTAAACTATATTTGTCCGTTTTGGATTGTATTTCTAACGAAAAAGTATATATATATACACGACCAAACTAAAATATGAAATAGGAAAAAAGTCTAACGAAGAACGCATGCTATGGTTGAAAGATCTTAGTTTTTTCCCCATTTCATATTGTGGTTTGATCATTGATTGTTATTTCACAATAAACAGTTGAGATGGGTTTTGACTCAAAAGAAGGTTGCTTGTAACGGTTGAAAGTATTTTTCAATATATATTGAAAAATACTTTCAATATATATATATATTGAAAAATACTTTCAATATATATATATATAAAGGTTTCACATAAACATGTGAAATAACAATCAATGATCAAACCACAATAAGAAATGGGAAAACAATACTAAGATCTTTCAACCGTAACAAGCGGTATTCGTTAGAGTCAAAAACCTAACTGAAGGTTATATATACATATATATATATATAATTAAAGTTACAGCTAGAGAACACAAGAAAAAGGACGAACACTCACGAATCTCGATAATTTCGTCGTCTTGCCGTCTTCAGGAGAGTAGAAAGAAAGAAAATAAAAGGAGAAAGAATGAAGGAACGGAGACGTAAATGCGTCCACTGGCCGATGCAAACTGGCGCGATACAATGACACGCAGTGCAGCCACCTTACCAACGTGAACCAGTGTAGGCTGTGAGTTAATAAAATATTAAAAGTGATATTTAAGTAAAAGGGAGGAGAAAAGTAAAAAAGAGAAAGGAAAGGAAAAAAACATAAAACTAACTAAAATTAAACGAGGGGAAAAAATAAATAAATAAATAAAAAATTAATTAAAAATGAAATAACAAATAAAAAAATCATCTGATTAAATTTAGACCAGGGGAATTTCTTGCACCCAATAACCAAATGAAGGCTTCCTCAGAAGCCCTTAGAGTGGTCTGGGTGTCATCATTTGAGAGTTTTCTTAATACTTTAACCCTGAAGCAATCGTTGAAGGAAAGGTTATGGAGATTGGCGTGGGTAGCACGCCATATATATATATATATATATATATATATATATATTATATATATATATATATATATATTATATATATATATATATATATATATATATATATATATTAAAATAAAAAAACCCAACTGAAACACTAGATGCAGAGAACATCTGGTGAGGGGTTGAGAAGAGTGGGAAGGAAGAGTGGTATTTTAAAAGGGTGAAAGCGCAGGAAAGGACTAATGTCCAGAAAGGGATGTTTGGGGAAACAAAGGAGTATAGTAAGAAAGAGTAAAGAACTATCCGCTAGCTGTCAACCCTCTTAGAAGAGGCTATTGCCCTCTTAACGAAAGTATCCGTTTTGAAGAGACCGTTACTATTGTTTATAATATTTCGGTCTCTTCAAACTGGATACTTTCGTTACGAGGGCAATAGCCTCTTCTAAAAGGCTTAACAGCTAGTGGATAGTTTTTTATCTTTCTTACTGTACTCCTTTGTTTCCCCAAACATCCCTTTCTGGACATTAGTCCTTTCCTGCGCTGTCAACCTTTTAAAATACCACTCTTCCCTCCCACTCTTCTCAACCCCTCACCAGATTGTCTCTGCATCTAGTGTTTCAGCTGGGTTTCTGACTCTGACGAGGACCACTGTTTTCCCATTTTCTTATTATGGTTTGATCATTGATTGTTATTTCTCGTGTTTATGTGAAATATTTTTATATATATTATAGGTTAAATTTTATTTTTTACAACTGTAAAATCATTCATTTAAGAGAAACTATGGTTTTAATTTAATCTTATTTCCTTTATTTTTATATTAGTAAAAACAACTTTGAAAATTAAGACTACCTACAAAAAATATTCATTGAAACAAAAAATAAAAAACTGGAACGGTGTACACTCAACTTTATTATAAGTAAACATAATATCAAACTTTTTCACAACATGAATAATTAGCTTAAAATTAATATCCGTTATATAATATGCAACGATAGATTCCATTCCTTAGACTTCAATATTATCCAAAGATAATATAATTCATAAAAACAAGAAAATTCACATCTGTAGTTCAGTTTTGTTCTAATCTAATCAATCAGTGTGATGCACACTTAACAAAACTTAATATTAGATGTAACTTTTCTTGTGTTTATGAATCATTTTACCTTTGGCTAATATTTTAGTATGAAAAATGAACTCTTTTGTTCTATATTACATGGTAAATAGTAATTTTAAACTAATCCTTCAATTTGTTAAGAATTAGGAGATTACGTTCACTTACAATTATAAGAAAGTTGTGTATAGGGCACCCTGATTTTTTCATTGCTATTAGTTTTTTTTATGTGTACTTAGTCATATTGAATTTATATTTGTTTAAAAAATATAGGTATATATGTATGTCATCTGTGAAGATTTGTAGTAGTATTAAATTTTATTATTATATTAATTGTTGTTGTTATATTAGTATTGTATAAATGCAAGACATTAAACAGCCAGCTGACTAAGTTATATTTATATTTTATGTGAAGTGACTTTGTGTCTTCTTTAATGTTTTTCCATACAGTAATATTGTGATTATAGTAACTACATTTTTGATGTCAGAGTCAATACTCTCTGATAAGTCAGAGAAAATACTCTCACTTATTTTGCTATGTTCCATTTGACTGGATAATCAAAATATATGAGTAAATAGTTTTATTATAATAAATTGATGAGGAGTAGATTTTTCAATGACCATTCTAAAGTATTGCTTGTTCTTTTACAGAAGACTGAGTTCCGAGCAGGCAATGATATTAGAAACAGATAGACTGAGTCAGGTGCCTGGCAGTAACCACGTTAGTGCCTCTACTCAATTGTCCCCTGCCCCCATCGCCTCCCCTGAACAGGTAGGTAGCCAACATCTGTAGTACTTTTTTTCTGTTTAAATGGTTCACTGAAAATGTTGTGAGATTTATTCAATGATCTAGTAGGTCAACCAGTTTCGTACTTACACTCTTGTAAGTTCCGTAAATTTGGGCTTCTATTCCTCATCATAATCAACTTCGAGCAATTTACGTTGTTGATAAAGGATATGTTTTACTTGATACAATTGTCCTGCATTGCAACTTACAGCTATTTTAAAGTAATTAATCCACGTATTAAATTAGATAAAGTAACAAAAGTTTTTTCATAAACATATCATTAATTATAAAATATATTCAACATATTTCAAGAAAGCAGACTGATATAAACCCATTATTCCAGATTTTTGCCTACATGATCAATAACAAAATGATAACCCGCTAATTATCAAAGAAATTATTGTGCCAGACTATATAATAACTAGCTACGAAAAAACGAGCTGGGCTGTATAACATGTGGGATCGTTTGCTGTCATTAGACTATAGAATACCGGTCTGCATAAGCTTTAATTAAAAAATCAACGATTCTGGAACTTTCCCCGTGTTGAAGTCCTAATATTGTGGGCAGACTATAAAATATGTATTCACGTAAAATTGAGACGGCTTATAAAGTATCTGGTAATATCTGGCGTGGTTAGACTGTTAAATATCTGTTTACGTAAAATCTAATTAAACGATAAACTACTTTGTAAGTAACCCGGACCAAAAGCTTAATACTGTGTCAGACTACAAAACTGTTTCCTCTTAAGAACGAGCTGTACTATAAAACACCTGCGAATGTTTGCCGCAGTCAAACTGTAACATATTGGAGAACAAGGCTTTATGTATAATTTATAAAATAGGTAACTAGAAAAATACCGTGTATGTGAAATTTTGCTGTACAAACTGGCAGTTAACACAAAATCAAAGTGTATGTTCTAAAATAATTCACGCAAATATTTTACACAAAAAATAATGTGTACGATACAAAAACATATAATCTGCAAAATATAATGCAGAAGTAAATAAAAAATGTATATTTTTATTTCATTAAAAAGTTATTTCTGCCACAACACTTTACCAAGTTCTTTCCCACTTAACAAGCAATCATTATAATCAATAGCTTGTACACTAACAAATTCAAATAACCCATGTTAGTTAAGGGATTATTAATTTCTTAGCGTATATAAACCTTGAAGAAGAAGTCATATAATAGAAAGATTTTCTGAATAACTTTTTACTTTACAATGAGTTAAGTATTGTAATCATGAAAAAAATGATAACATGATTATGACGGATTCATACTCGTACGTTTCGAGGTCCCTAAAGGGCATTTTCGATATTCTTTTGATGATATCTGCCTGTAGATACATGTGTATTTAAAGATTTGTAGGTACACTTCAGGCTTCACTAATCGATGGTTCAGATTAATATTTTACCAAAAAAAAAAAAAAAAAACTGCTCTACATTGTTGTCGTGCTTTTCCGGGTATATTTAAGCATTTAAAAGTGACAATGTTGACTAAAATGTGATTCTAAACAATTTTTATCCAAAATCTTTTACTAAAGAGTATTGAAATTTTAGCATTATTATCAAAACTGATAGCAGATTAACTCAAATTTTTTTTTTTTTTATTTTGTCAGTAAATCTGTTATTTCTGTAAATGAATGCAAAACTTTTCATTTTTTATTTATTTTGAAGTTTCTGGACAACATACACATGATATATGCAATATATATATAATATGCAATATGATATAATTTTGAATGTAGTTCGAGTGGCGATAGAGATCTAAAAACTGTAAAATAAAATCTTAAAATAATAGATAACCTACTGCACTTACTTGATTTCTTTATGCTAACTTTGAAATTTTATATCAGAATTCTGTTTGTCAGATTTTTTTAAGGTTTAATATAAAAAAGGTTGAATATTTGTTTAAACAGTTAGTATGATATGTGAGAATAATATTCATAGTGCTCAAAAAACAAATACCAGTCAGCCATATATTTTCTTATGACTTCCAAGGTGATAGATTGATGTCTTGCAAAAATAATCAACCTACTTGTTCCATACTTTTTCAAATCTAATGTAATATATGTATTTTTTGGTGTTTTAAGAGCCCATATGTTTTTTAAGAGAGATCATATGTTTTTTTATATAATCATAAGAGAGGTATATTCGCGTTTTTTTATGACAAATTGGCAACTAATTTTAGTCTGCTTACACGGTAATTCAGCAAAACTTAAAATGGTTATCAGTCTTAATTACTTATTCTTAGCAAGAATATTTCATGCCCTTATAATTATGGTTGCGCAATATTACATGAAAAATGACAAAAGTACTGCCTATAGTAACATGAAAAGTTTTACGAAAATAAGAACCTTCATAAGGGAAGAAATACCAGCACAGAATCAATCTAGAACAACATCCGTAATGCTATATATAATCCGTAATATAAAAAATATTAGTGTGAGTATAGATTTCACAGTGTTCTCGATGATTACAAAGTTTTCTCCCTTCACATGGGAGAAAACCACTTGGTTCAAGAAAACGACACTACTCTGGTATAATAATATGACAAAAAATAATAATGAAACAAGTAAAAATAAGTTAACTGTTATGATAAATAATTTTAAAAATTATTTATCCTACGAAATAATAGCTTACAGTGTAACACCACACCTTTTGTTACCTTACAAATTGGGTGTGTTACATAGTTTTTCCAAGTTACTCTGTAGAACCTCCAATGTGTCTGTGACTTTGACAGTTTTAACTTATTTTTTTTCCTTAGCAAGGTATATAAAAAGGATTGTATTAGTTGAACGCAGATATTTTTCTTTTACCCATGTTAAGAAAATTTGGTCAGCAATTTACCCATGTCAGCAATTTGGTCAGTATAGTGCATCATGTGAAAGCAGTACCACCATGCATTACTCTTCTTCTAATAAAAGGTTGTCTGCATGTCATTATCATTGTATAGAATATTCAGTAGGTCCATCCGCCATTAATCACTTGAAGGAGAGTAGTGGCATACCTCCGAGAGAAAATACTTTAATGATCACTTAAGCTGTGGTCCAATACTTACAGTACTTATTCTTTTACAATATTACTGTGATCTAATCAATAGGTTGTAGATTAGTTCATACGTATATTTTAAACTATAAGTAGTACATGTAGCTCTACATTAGCTACAAAGGATCAAGCTTAACTGATTCCTTTGAGACATCAACATGTTTTTATTTTGTTGAACATAATATCTTAAGTATGTTGCCTCTTACAGATATTCTCATTTACCTAATGTACTCAATTGAATATAGATTATGAAATTAAGGTTATGAAATGTTTGCAGTATGAAATACTTAATAGCTACTTTATATTTGTTCAATCAACTTCATCTCATATTAAAATAGCAGCCATAATAGTAAGCATTCCCATGCTTCAATATTTTCTGGAACAATGGAGTTCTTAGCACACTTGGAACTATGTGCCCGATAATTTGTTATGCTAATGGGTGCCTCACGTAGATTTATTGCAACACATAGACTATGCAACTACCCTGCACACATTATATTATCTTTTTATGTTCATTTGTATAGTCAGAATTATATTGCTTTACATATACAAACTGTTCAAAATAACTGCTAAAGAAAATCTTTTTTGATACATTAATAAAAAATTAGGAGTTACCGACACCTTAATTTATATAAATAAGCACAATATTAAACTTCTTGACAAAGAATTTTTTTTAACTATCATTAAAAATTAGAAACATTCGTTAGCTCCCAACATTTCTGTAGAAATGGTTGGAAAATGAACTTTCTGATAAGTAATATTCATAAACTCCGGTTTTATTAATACGATTAATACTCGTATGTCTTAAAAAATGACATAAATTAATTGTTACATTTTAATAATTAATATAACTTATATTGACTTAAATAAAAAACATTTTTTTTTTATATTGCAGTTAAGGTCATCTAAGAACTTGATGTGATTACTATAGTTTACATTTTAATAAACTGTCTAAAGTTTTTAACGTTTTTTACTCAAAAATGGATACGGCTATCTACGTGATGCCAGACGTCATTCATTTACTAGTGAATGTTATAATGTCATAAGATTTTTTACTCATCATACCAAGTAAATATCAAGAATCATGCTACGTTCATCAACCAGCAAAATTTCTTTGATTCAAGCAAAAATTTGATTATGCAGGAAATCTTTCAAAAAATGTTTTTAAAATTGAATTATGTTTACATTTTAATCTTTTATAACATTATTATAGTCGAAATTGCATGGCATGATAGTATTACTTTATAAAATCACTTTTCTTTCCCTGTGTCAAAAATCATAAAAATTCACTTTATTCTGAAAGAGTTCCAAGAATTCAATATATACACTTTCTTAATTAAATACATTTTGTTCTACGTGTTTTACTCAGTTATAAGATTGCTGAAAATATATATGAAAAAAATATCAATAACTAACCAGTTTTGCGTACTTCAATCAAATTTAAAACCAGTTTTTAAAACGTAAGTAAATCGACATCTGATATTAAGTGTTGTTGAAAGTTGCAGCATATATATTGATTATGGCATTTTGTTAATCTTATACGTCATACCATGGAATGCATCAGAAATCATATGTTTGATTGGCTTTGATTTTATATGTGTAAGAATTTTATTCATCCTACATATTATATTAAATATTTAAATAATTTCAAATTGTAGGGTAAAAAGCTAATGAAATGGTCTCTACATATAAAAATTTAATCGTATAAACAACGCGTTTCGAAAATGTAGTGTTATTCTTCAGGCATTAACTAAAAAATAGTCATTTCAAATTGTTCGGTTATTACTCTGAACTTCAATTCTAATCCAGTCGATTCACTGAAGCAATTTCTAAGGCAGTATAAAAAATGTTAGTAAATATAAATAAATCCAACAATATAACAATATCCAGGATGAATATTCAGTTGTTATAGTTTTATTGACCTTTCAAGTATTACAAATTAAACTAATTTTTTTCTCTAATTGATAACTTTTTGTTCAATTTTTTGGCAAAATTTTATTGCTTTTTTATAGCCGTTTTTAGAGTCTGCTAATAACATTTAGCCTAAAAAGAAAAAAAAACTTTCTGAAAACAGAAATTTACTATATCTCCCCTATGTTTAATAGCATTTTAAAAAAAAATACCTCAACTTATCTCTCACATAATGATTTATTTTTAACGACTGTATCATCCCCAAACATTTTTGGAAACACACCCACCCATTGCATGCACACACACACACACACACACACACACACACACACACACACACACAAACACATTGATAAAACGCTATAAATGGACTTTGGGGGCCTCAAAATAAAAGAAAATATATAAAATGATTGATTCATTCAAACCTTCTGAATCTAATAGTCTGATTGTTTTAGGTGATCAAAGAGTGTGTGTGATAAAGTTTACTATGTTTCAACACTTAAGGCACCTAAAAAAATAAAGGTATCAAAAATTGTGTAGAAAGGTTTACTAATTTTATTTATCAGCATAAAGCGAGTTATATTGAATTAATTCGATTTGATTTGATTAATTTGATTAACTGGAACTATATTAAAATGAATTGTTAATATGAGGCTTTCCAAGATTTATTCATTATCCTTTCAATGATAACATATTGTGAATAATAGTATTGTATTTGAATAGCATTAATTTTACAACTTCTAATGCCAGAAGGTTTTATATCAAAACCATATCAATATAATTAGCTCATTCAGAATAAAAAATCTACCGCTTATTAATAATCAAAAGTGCTTTATTATAGTATATGCGTCCTTTACTATAGTATAATATTTGTAAATTTTGGTGGCAGTCCTTCCTGTATACATACATTGTTAAAAATTAGATCATATTTAGCTGAAACTTGGTTTTTCATAATTTTAATCCCCCAACCCCAGCAACACATTCCACTTGTCTTATATAAAGCTTTAAACTTCAAAATGCATTAATTTCTTCATAATGGCTGAAGACAGCAGAAACATGTGTTCATTTAGCTTGTCGATTGGTAATTTACTATATTCTGTTGATACAGTAACAAGATCGTTATTCTGAAAACTCGAGAAACTTATGAAAAAGCAAGTTTTAGCTAAATATGGTCTAATTTTTAATAATATAGTATAATAGTATATAAATAAACCTGGGTTAACCTACGGCTTTACTTAATGGATTATTAATAATTACTAACTGAAAGGGCATATTAAAGTTGTCCAAATAATTTATTACTTCCAAATAAATTCTAAAATAGGTCATTTAATATTTAACGGAGTTAACGTATTGCTAGGAAAGGTTTTAATATTTCATTGGAATATAAAAAACTATTACATCTTAATGATATTATTGGAACAATATTATCATTATATGAATACGGAGTATTATGTATGAATACGCAGTAAAATATAATGAAAATTGATTTTCTTAAAAAAAAATATTATATCAACCTTGGCATGGAGGAAAAGAACTAACATTAATTACACGCTAGCAAAGCAAGTTGAATACAATGCGGCAAACTGGTAAACACGCCATCTTGACTATCTATCACCTCACGAATGTAACAAGTTCACTTAGAGTCAGTCATTAAATAAGAATATTGATTATAGAATATCGAGAGAGTGTATGGCCAATATCAAGTTATACCTTTCGTGGCAATTTCGTATTATTATTTTTAAATTACTGCTTTTATAAGTTAAAATGAGATTTCATCTTATAAGAAACTATATGTTATTTGCTGAAGTGAAGGAAAATGAGCCTAGACCAAGGGTTATTTTGTGTCGTGAGTTAAACACGTTGAATTAGACGTTTATGTTTGTCTCGATTATTTTGCTTTATTCAGGTTAATCTCCCTCCCTGACATTCCAAGTTAGCACGCAACATGCTTAATTTAAATTTTCTTTAAGATACTATTATAAAATATATAATTAGATTGAAATAAAGTGATTAGTCATATGATAATAATTAATTAATTTTATGCAATAAATGAGTCTATATGCATTACATATTCAAAAAGAATTATGAAAATTGTCTTTCTGATAAAAAAAACCCTGTATTATTGAAAAGTAAAAAATACCTGCGAAACTCGACTTGACTTCACGGTAAGCAAAACTATAATCAAACTATATATAATGAAGAACAGTGAAGTTCTGATGGAGAGAGAATCATTCAGCCATTTATGAAGATGACTCCCTTTAATGAATTGGCTGTTAACCCTTTCAGATCTGTGAGATTACACCATCAAATTTCAATAATTTTTAAAAATTTAACAATACGTTGAAGTGTATATTCCAAAAATCAACATTTCAGTTTGCTCTATTTGCACAAAAATTTTTTATATTGCATAAAAATGCATTTTAACTTCGCAGTAATTTTTAAAAAAATTATGAAGACAGTAAAAAGATACTAAGCAAAACTCATTGATATATAATGTTTAAATGATTTGAATTAAAAGTATTAATGTTAAATGACATGAAAGTTTTATATCTGTAATAATCTTAGGTGCCTAAAACTAACGCATACATTTCAAAACAATTTTTATTTATGTTATATCAGTGATATGCATTTTTAGACAAATTTTACATACCTAGGTAATTCTAATGTAGTGCAATCAGTTATTATGTGGTATTTACTCATTGTAGGGTAAAAATCTAATGAAATGGTCTCCACATATAAAAATTTTAATGAT
Organism: Hermatobates lingyangjiaoensis; assembly: GCA_026182355.1. Classification (NCBI taxonomy): domain Eukaryota; kingdom Metazoa; phylum Arthropoda; class Insecta; order Hemiptera; family Hermatobatidae; genus Hermatobates; species Hermatobates lingyangjiaoensis. Next base: position 5,091,485 of record JAPFBL010000050.1, on the reverse strand, counting down.
ATAAATAACGCGTTTCGAACACGTAGTGTTCTTCCTCAGGCATTAACTAAAAAATACAAGATTATGTATTTTTTAGTTAATGCCTGAGGAAGAACATTACGTGTTCGAAACGCGTTGTTTATATCATTAAAATTTTTATATGTGGAGACCATTTCATTAGATTTTTACCCTACAATACCTAGGTAAATTAAAACTCTTGGTTGATCCCCATAACATATTTCATTGCTTTAACTGTGCCTACTTAAATCCAAAATATAGCACTTAAAAATACTTTGAAATAAGTGTTACGTTTTATTCTTCTTGAAATCACTGAAAATGACCACTAAATTCAATCTTTGATATATTTTAAATAAACACTACACTCAGCTTTACTCTAAGAAAATATTTCAATAAACTAAATGGCCATCAACTAAATTTTAATTTGATTATGGTGTTGATGTAATATCAAATATATTGGTAAAGTATAATCAATCCCTTCGATTATCAACTTAATGATTTCATTTGTTTTTATTCTAGCTATTTCCATTTCTACAGTATTAACAAACTTATAATGATTTTTACCTTCTCATACAGAGTTATAGCTTATTTCTATTATTTTTAGGTATGATGTGCCAGAAATCATTATCCTATTCAAGATAATTGCCTTGCATTTGAATAGAATGGGATAAATACTTTTTGTCTCTTTCAGAGAGAGTCTAAATTATTTGTATAATCTTATTTGAAACTTGCATATGTGATAGTTAAAACTACAAGTTCTGCTTAGGTAGTCTGCAAATACTTTTAAATTATTTCTTTAAAAAATTATTATTTTCTGACAAATTTCAGTTCAGTAGAAATGATAATTTAGACTAGAATAGACCATGTTATTTTACCCACCTGTTATCTGCTTTTTATCTCATCCATTTATCAAGTGCATCCTTGACAATGCTCTAGTGTGTTATCCAAAAAGTCACTAGCCAGAGGAAGCTTTTGTTTAGCTCTAACATTTGTCATTTAGCTGCCTCAATTTCTTGTATTCCCTTTTGTTGGTGACAGTTAACTTATTTTGACTAGTTTTATTACTAGTCGACTCTTTTATTACTAGTTGACTCTTTCTGAAGTCAACATTATTGTAATCTAGGCAGCCAGACATAATAATATTGACTTGTAATATTCTTTGAGAGGCACTATATCTGTCTTTTGTATATTTAAGGCAATAAATTTAACGTTCTGTTAATTTTTCGAATATTTTATCTCTCATCGAGAGATTTCTAGTCTGTACTAGAATCAATAGTCGGCAAATAATCACTTTTTTTTGATAAAAATATCTAAGAGAGGAACGTTTAATAGCTTTTATATCTGTAGTTAGGGCAGGTCATTATTGTTCACCTTTGTAATAGCTATACGTTTGGAGTCATGGCTGAACACGGCATTGTATACTTCTATTGTTCAGGACTTAACTAACCTTAACTAAAGACTTAAGTTAATAGTAATTGCCTCTTTAACAGTGCAATTTAGTTTTTACCACTTCTTAGACTTGATTAATTTTTCGTTGAAGAGAAATAGTTTAGACATTGTTTCATTAAGTTGTTAGAGATCTATGAGTGTGAAAAAAAGTAAGGAACTTTTAAGATTTCGTGTGCTCTGTACGCATTAATATCAATATTTTTTTATCTTGGTACATCTATCATGATAATATGTTCATAGTTTGGCAAAATAGTACGTGTTGTTTATATGCCTGAGGATAGATGAGGCTAGAGGCGTGTTTACGTTTTCGACATTTTTTGTTGTTGAAAATAATGGAACCAAGAGTTCGTATTAATTTTTGTATAAAAAATTGTATTAAGTGATCAAAAACTCTTGAATTGTTGGAGTGTTGTACAGTGATTCAACTTCAGTGAAAAATGTTTATAATAAATATAAGTTATGATATAGATAATTATTTTTTGAACAGCGAAAAATCGCTGAGCACGCAAACACGAATCTAATATTTATGACTCTCATATAGAAACAACACATGCTACGTAGTGACATATAGTCATGATCATAGTCACATACATATCATCGTGACACAAGAAAACAAAATTGAAATTATAGTATACAGCAAAATTTAAAAACTTCCTTGGTTTTTGATCACGCCTCAAATTTTCATAATAACTAAATTAAGCAATGTCTAAATTATTTTTCTTTTTAAGGAGAAATTAATTAGGTCCAGGGAGTGGTAGCAACTTAACACAATTTTTAGAGAGGCAATATGGCTATTCATTGCCTGCGTTATCTGTGTTCATTATGATTTACAAATTTAATTGCACATTTAGTTAATATATTTTGAAGTTATATGGTACTAATGACACGAAATCAATATCAATGAGTACAAGTACAATTCAATCACTTATGTATATGTACTCGTATATATGTACGAATACATGTGCATGATACTCTATAATTACTGTAGAGTAATACTTAAAGAATGTGTAATTAATAAATGATGAATAATAAAAAGAAAAGCCTGCTTTTAAAAAGAAGTTGGATAGCAAGGCACCAAATGATGTGTAGCTGCCATTAAATTCTTAATGGTCCATTCACCGATAGTTAAAACTGAATAGATTGTCGACTAAGTTAGTGAGTTGTTAGCCAAGCTAATCTAAACTAGGATTGGCATTAGTGCTATATAGTGCAGATGAATCTACCTTATTGATTTTAACTTCTTTATTACGGTAATTTTCATTCATCACGATTGAAGCTAGGCTATTATATTTAAAGTTGTGTTCCGTAATAACTCTATCAAGTTATTACTTTCATTAAAATAAGTGTAATTTTTAGATTAGTATTTAGATGTAATTGATGTTTCTACTTATTTTCAAACAGCTTGCTTATCATAATAATGAGATAACGACAAAACGATTTGAGCATAGTACAAGGTTCAAAACAGATGATGTATCGTCTAGAGATACCTGTCTTTTCTGGTTTCATCTTTCATTGGAAGGACAAATCTAGGAATACCCTAAATGTATTAATCATGCGGATATACTTGTAAAGTTAGTAAATTAATAGACAATTATGATCTAATAAAAGATAGCACAATAATTATACACACTGCAGGAAAGATCCAACTTATAAAAAAAAAAAAGTTATTGTACAAGCAGGGTCCAGGTATATTTGGACAAAGGAATATAAATTTCATAATTCCATTTTCATTTAGATAATTCGTAGTTCTATCTTAATATTTAAAATTGACATAATCTTATATTTTTGGAAGTTAAATAATAGTAGAGGAAATATTTCTGAATCCTAAATATGACCCATTACGTTGCTTGGTGCTCACTTAGGACCTCCTGTAACATCAGACCGTGGTCTTCATGTGGCGTGTTTTGTTTATATATTCACATCATCACCAAATCAAAACTTACTATTCCATATCTATGTTATTTACTCATTTCTTACTTAATTATCTTTAATATTTTGTAAGGAAAAATGTTGTAAAATTCAATGTAAGTGGTTTTATTACTCAACTTTATTCTGAATATTTCGTTTGTCAATATCATTTAAAAATATATTTCATGCATAGAATAGATGAAAGAGCAATTTAAAAGCAAACTCTGTAGATCTCGTAAATCTATAATTATCAAATATTATAAAATCATGTTATCTTGTAAAGGAGTAAAAAAATAGATAAGAGGTACTATTGCTTACACATTGTTCAAACTTAATGTTTTATTCTACTATTTTTTTTGTTATTTCATCTCCCATATAGATCAATTAATTTTGTAAAATAAACAGAAAATTAATCACTAATTAATCATTAATTATTAGTTAATCATTAATCATTAATGTATGCGTTTCTTATTTTCTCATGACAACTATTATGCGGAGTTAATTAACCTCCCCTCGCCGAACGTAGAAAACGCCAATAAAATGGCCGTGAACGTGGAAGGTCATTAACTCCTGTTGACTTTAATCTAATTCCCTTACAGCAAATCCTTTCTCCTATCTATATGCTGTATATATACATATATATAGTCTAATTCCCATGTCACCCTTAGAGCTACTGAAGAGCAATTCATATGCTTACTTGGGGCTCGCTCTCCTCCTGGTCTTAACCTCTACCGTTTTTTTTTCTCATTGTATATACTTTTTCTTTTTTAATTTTATTAACACTATTATTGTTATTTTCATTATTATTTCGTATTATATATTTTTATCTTGTTTTATAAATAAATATTGGAGGGATTTCTATTTTTCCTCTCCTCCGCTGGGGGGCAGCATTGCGGTGGTTCTAGGAATTACTTTGGAGGCCAGTAGCAGTTTGCTTTCCAATGCGAGTACTTCGCACTTCTTCTCGATGACGACGGTTGTTGAAATATCGAATTGAGTTCTGTAGTGACTTTCTGTGTTCTTTTCTATGTGCTAAAGTTTATATATATATATATATATATATATATATATATATATATACACTTTTTCGATGAAAATACGATCCAAAAGTGACAAATACAGTTCAATGTACATAAAGAAACATAGAAGAATTAAAAACACAAACTTTCATTCTCTAATTTTCGGTTGAACCGTCTTCAGAAGAGATAAAGAAGGGAAACCAAGCGCACTAGTACAGAGACGGTTGGAGACCGGTTAAAATATGAATAACCAACCGTCTCTGTACCAGTGCGCTTGGTTTCCCTTCTTTATCTCTCCTGAAGACGGTTCAACCAAAAATTAGAGACTGTAAGTTTGTGTTTTTAATTTTTCTATGTTTCTTTATGTACATTGAACTATGTATATATATATATATATATATATATATATATATATGTATATATATACAGTGTTTTGTAGTGATTTTACGTGTTCATTTCCCTGTGTTAATGAGTATATATATATACTTATAATGAGTATATATATATACTGGATAATTCATATCCAGTTACTAAAATTAATGCATTTGTTATGAAATGATTCCTTACATACAGAGTGTTCATTTGAAAACCTTATAAAGTTATACTATTTAAAGATACACTAAATATTTCTAAGCATGACTTGCTGGTGCATTTTAAATATCGACTTTGCTTATCGTATAAAGTATAAAAACATGATTTTTGTCCATAGCTTCCGCTAATAGTTTCTTAAAGGCTAATTGAAATAAAGGCTAAATATTTCTAATCATGACTTGCTGGTTCATTTTAAATATCGACTTTGCCCCACGTTAATCATTCCTTATCGAATAATCAAGTATAACACATGATTTTTGTCTATAGCTTCAGCTAATATTTTCTTAAAAGCTAATTGAAATAATTAAATTCACCAGGACTTTGAGTGGTGTAACACTTGTCCTCTTAATCTAGAGCATTATTCATGATCCTATAAATGTACTAACAGTGATTTTCTAGCATAGTGCTTCTGAAAGAATAACAGCAGATTAAGGATAGTGTTCCTTGTTCGATTGTAAAATGTAAAGAGCTTCACGCAGATAAAACACTTTACCTACAGTATAGTCATTTTCTCTACAATAACTTTACAGAAACTTTAATCGGACTCTGAACTGCAACACCAAAAATCTGAATGTTCCCATTATATTTGTCAGTCATAATTGCCGTTCGGCAGTAGTCATAACTACGACGTTTCATTGTCGTAGCTAAAAATATATGTTTTGTTTGAATAGCAGCTATTTAGAAAAGCATTTGTGGGTTATTTTGGCTCATCTGTTTTAGCTGTCGCAAAGAAGCGGTCAGTCTGGAGATGGGAGGCAAGTGTCGCACGCCAGCTCCCTGGACGCGATATCCTCTCGCACAAGGACCAGGACTCCCACTGAGCCCAAGCTCCCAACTAGAAGTGCTACCTGCAGTGCACGTACTTATCTATTTCTTATTAATAATTCTTTTCGTCTACCTGATAAAACAGTTAATCTCAAATGAAATGTACTAATTTTTAAAGAAAAATAAATGTAAGCATACAACTTTCTAAGTCACATTAAAATCACACTGGATCTTAAATAATACTGAACAGGTTTCATTTAATTCAATAGATAACTAGTTGGTTGAGTAAACAAACCAATATATCACTCAAACTTTGCCATATTTACTTCGTGTAATGTTCATGATTTATTTTCTTTTTCACTAAACTAGTCTGGTTTCAATTGAGCTGTTCCACGGTTTATACAATAAAGCCACACAGAAAAACTATTCTGATAAAAAAAAAAAATAATCTCGACAATTTTCGGTTCTCTGAAAATTATTACATTGAGATTAAATAAAATAAACAAAATCGATTATTCAGGAAAAACTGAATCAAAGTTTTTCTTAGAAAAATATTTAGAAATTAGGTTTTGAATATTCCCTGAAATTCCCTTCATGACTATTCCCTTTACAGAGTGTTCTTCATCATGGAAATGTGTTATGATCATTCGAAATTTTGGGCCTACATCCTATCAAGCCAATATATAGCACTGATTTTCAATCTGCCAGTCATCAATATTCCCCTTTCATTTTTGGTATAACTGTTACAAAAAAAATTTGCATAATTCTTTATAGTTTAGCAGCATTTTTTTTCTGATTTATAATTCACAAAACAGTATCAAGCAAATGAATAACTTTGAAACATAATGGAGTTATATTATTTTACATTACTTACATTAATTATATGTTACACATCATTAAAACATTACCTGATAGTAATAACTTGTTATGACCTTAATGAGTTCTTGTCATGCATACTAATACAATTATAGGTTTTAATGCAACTATATTTTGAAAAACTTAAATTTCCTCTGACTACTTGCTTTAAACACATTTTTTTTATTTTCACAATACTCACGCTAGATTGATTAAAAGGTTATAATTGGTTTTATTTAATATTTACAATTATAATAAATATAAAACATATTTGATAGTGCTAGTTATCCAGATTGTGTTTAGGTTATGCTTTTTATTGTCTTTGTTTCTACAGTTCTCTAATCTTGTTGTATCAAAAACACCGATTATATAATTCAGTTACATAAAAATCAGTAGAAATAGATTAAGTTCAGGTAGGAAAAACTTCCTTCATCTATATATTAAATAGATGAAAGAAGGTAATTACTATAACAATAAATCGTAATAATAGCTGTAAAGCTATAAATGATATGTTCACATATACAAATAATAGGTTGTAAGTAATTTCATTCCCACATATATTCAATGCCAGAATAGCCCATCTTATCTTATATGTCTCCTTCTTTGCTCAAACAGTTTCGGAACGTGTCCGTCTGAGTTGAGCATAATCTACTTGGCTTTGACATCAATTAATCGTCTGTCAGTGTTCACAATCTATTATCACTTTACTAGTTTGCCATTCCATTAATTTCTGATTGTTTTACGTTTTTATTATCTTCATCCCAATTAGTCTCTCTATTTTGTTTTTTAAATGATTTTAAAATTCTTAGATGATTAAAAAGTTTATTAATTTTAAGCTTCTCTTCCTTAACTGCACAAAAACATGTTCTTCGACCCTCCTACAACATTGAAATCATTTAGGAATCAACCAATAGAAGGATTGATGGGAACAAAAAAATCAATACAAAAGAAGTGAAATAATGACGACCTGGTAAATAGATAAAAAAATGGAAACATTGACCGTTAACTAACTGACTGATTCAAATCTATTCAATTTAAATTTGAAGTTGCAACAAGTTCAGTTCATGTAACATATAACTTACTCATAATGTAGGAAGATATTAAACTTCATTTTATCACTCATTGCTTATTGGTGGTGGACTGGTACATTATTATTGTGCTAAACCCTTAACAGCTTACGATTTTTGATATTATCTTGTCTATTTATGATAGTATTAATTATGTTCATTTTCAAGAAGTTATTCTGCCAATTAATTTCTACGTGAATGATCACTTTCTAAATGTTTACCTCACAAGCATGTTGTTTATTAACTTCAACTATTATCCTTAACCCAACTGTTTGACAGGTACATTCATAATCGTCAACCGCTATAAAATCAACGTTCAAACACTACGAAAAAATCTATAATATGAGATTTAGCACACATGTTTTGAAGAGAAGATACGCTTTATAAATCATATACACAAGAATTTGAAAATAAATCTTGAAGACTATGCTTGATCTACAGTGACCATAGAAATTATTTATGTTAAAAACACTTATTTTGAAATATAACTTTATTAAGAATAAAGAATCAAGCCAGCTTATTGACTAATCAAGAATGATGTTACTTTTATATTTATTCATACGTTTAATTTTTGACATATATGTGTGACAATAATGATATTATAGTCAATAAAATGAAAGTTTGACTACTGTATTAGAAAACTGCTATCACTGAGGTTTAATTGAGGATCGACAAAATTTCATTATTTTTCTTATTAATAATGGTCGTTTTGTATTGCTTTTTAATTGCTCATGGAGAACTTTTTATTTTTTTTAACACTTTTGGAATATTTGCTTGAAATCTATTAAAGACGAGAAGCAATAGGTTGTAGTTAAAAATAAATCATAACGAAAGATTTACAGTTAGTTTCCTATAATTTATAATATTATTATAGTAAATTTTCTCTTAACAATTGTTTCTCAAGAATAAGGAATGGTTGAAGATTCGGTTATATGTAGAACTCTCTCAGTTGAATGCTCATTTGTTTTTAAGCAAGAATGGTTGCTCAATGAATTGTGTTATAAAGTCACAAGGTTTTATGATTTAAATGAGTAATAACTGCTATGAGAGAGCACCCTGTAAGAAGGGGTGACAGTGTTAGCAGGATGTGAACTGTTTGATGATGCCAGTTAGTGTACCTCAGTGTGGATTGTAACTGTTGTTGTGTTTGCCTTGGGTGCATGGCGGTGTGTTGACGTCGCTCACATGTCTGTCGCATGTTATCAGTCGAGTCGCTGAACCACCATCCCGACATCTCCAGGCCACATTCACTACATAGCTTTTCCCAAGGTAAAACTCACCTCTCCTACAATATCGGTCATTCCTCTTCTTTCACTTCCCATACTAGAGACCTACCTCTCTCTGCTCACTGCTTCTTGTAGATATCACTCTTTTCTCCAAACCTACTATTAATTAGAGAAGGTACTTGCATGCATTTGTAATAACTTTTCACATTAATGAAAACTAGAAGCATGCTGAAACGGATTTTTTTAAGTATACACATTAATAATATTTGAGCTTCGTAGTGACTGCAATACTCGCCATGATTGACGCATATGCTTGTTCTTTCCATATCAAGGAATTCTAACCTTGTTCTTTTCGCCCTTCAATAATACTTGAAGAGCGAAATCTTTTTCTTTAAGGGCTTCTTTTTCCCTTGGACAACACCACTTATTTTAGAAGACTGCACAGTAATAAGCTTTCAAGACTATTCTCAAGCAAGAAGACATTAGAAATACGCATAGGAAATGCTCATATTTACTTGAAACACTTCCGTTATCATTAAGATTGGTTAATCAAAAAAGTATAACTTTTTGGATGTAGATAAATCAAATTTCTTATATATTCGTTGTTTCCATAGCATTCTGCTTTATCTCAATTGAAACATTAGAAAATTCACTTTAACCAAGCACATGTCCAAACACTCCACTTTGTAAAATTATTGCATTACCTAAATGCTTAAAATTTTGAAAACTGTATGCTATTAACTTGCCAAATATGATGCACTTGTTATCATAAGAATAGAACTTAAAGAAAATGTAGCATTTTCTTTGGACTCCTGTCAAGTTCTTTGAATCAAATAATTGAGAATTCCTACTGTAAGTACAATTAATAACATCAACGTTCTGTAAATATCTAAGATAGATCTAAATCAGATTTATAATCTGTAACCAATTAATAGTAAAAATCTTCTTTTATTTGCTAAATTAAATTTTTGTTAATTTCTTTATTATAAAACTATAACAACTCTTTTAAAATAGCTTCAAGCTATCTATGAAACTTCAACCAACTTCACTATTAAACCATGTAGTTTAAATAATACAAAAAAAAAGTATTAATTTACATTCATTGAAATATTTATTTTACAACAACGCTACAAATTTTGATTTGTGAATGATATTGAAAGGATTATGTTTGTCTAAGATGTCATTGAAATACCTAAATAATTATATAAGGATATTTTTTTAATTTAACAGTTGTCACCTTCTGTGTTAGGTAAAGACCAGTCTTCAAAGAGGTAAAACAGTTTTCATCGTGGGTTGGAGAAGGGTTCGGGATTGAATGGATCGATTGTAATCTTCTAATAGCTTATCTTATAAAATGACACAGATCAGAGTTATGAGCATCATTACTTTGAGTTAAACTAATCTCATTATCTTATAACTACTTAAGAATTCATTTTAATAGGTTTATAATGTTATAAAGATAAAATGTAAAATGAATATATTGCAGCACATGAAACATAAACTTACTAAATCTGATGTAAGTATTGGGAAGATAGATCCGGAGTTATTTTTATTTATGAAGTTAGATTTTCTAAAGATATATTTCTTGAAAGTTCCAAGCTTTCAAAAATTGAGTAATATTTCAATTTGTGGATTGTAAAGTTGTCAGTAATAAAGAATCGGTCATAATGGAGTTATAGGCTTAACTGGTTGAACTTAACATACATTCAAAAATTTCAAAAGTTCTACACTGTTATAACAGATATATGTGATAAGCACCAAATACGTAATTTTGAAGACATTTATAATATTGCCAGTCTTCATAAATTATATTAGATTATATTTGTATTTTTTTTCTTTTTTTTATATTGCTTCAGATTTAAAATCTAGTTTGAATAATAAAAGGTCTATCTTTATTCTACCATCTCTGATTAATGGAGTATTTTATCCTAAGGGTATATTAGTAAAAAATAATTAAACACCATGTGAAATCATGATTCTATTAACATTTAATACTTAGCTTTTAATAGCTTACTTAACTTAAATTTTAAGCTAAACTTTAATTTTAGCTAATACTTAGCTTAACACTTTGTATAGCTTAATATTATTGAATAAGTGTCAATATCTTCTGAAAAAAGTTTCATTTATCTCCTTCTTTCATTATGACTGGAATATCAGATTTATCGCTTTAGCAAACCATTCTCGTAAGAATTTCCAAGTTTTAGTAAAACAACGTTCTATTAATATATTTTTCCCTTAATCTATTAGATGAGTTATTTTTTCTGTTATTGGACTTAATAAAAGTATTAATATACTGGCTTTCGATAAAGTCACTTTAAGCTTGAAGAAATATGTTTAAGACTCCAATGGTGTTTATTATAGGAATATTTCTTTTTGACCAATTACGTGGCTAATTTTTCAACTAAGGATAATAGATGAAGCCTATCCTGCAGAACTGCAAGTCAGTGACTCAGTGGCTTATGTGCCAACCTTTGGGCTAGTAGTTATTAGGTTCGATTCTCAATCTGCCATCGATTTTTTTTAGCTGGGACGTGGAAAAAATGTGTCACATCGTCTTTCAGAGAGGGCGTTAAACCTTCGATACCAAGCCTGTACGATGTATGTTCCTCGTTAACGATTCTTACTTTAGAACAGTTAGGACTCCAAGTATGTATCAATAATAAATTATACATATTTTCTTGTAGCCTTGAAAATTGAAATATAATTTGTTTAAATTTTAGAATACAGAGTTGGGTTTTTGACCTCATAGCTCTTAAAAAGTCCAACACATTGGTCAGTTGGATTTAGTATATAAAACTTTTCCTGGTCCAGAATTCGAGATGAATATATAATATTGTTAATTTTTGTTTCAACATGTAACGCTAGTGACTCAATGCATGGTAAAGTAACGACTGAGCAAGCACAGTATTAGATACTACTGTTTTTGCCAATCGAAGGAAAACAAAATATAGAACCAAATTAATTTTAAGCATAATAGAAGATTTATAGTAAAAGAAAAATATTAAATATGATAAATGTATAAGAAGAACTTAATTTAATGTACAGAAAAAAGGAAAAGACAATATCAATAACAGATCATCAATTCGGGTCTGCACATAACGAACAAGGCAATCAAAAACTTTTTTTTCTTAAAGCATACGACTACTCATTTTCCTTTATATTTTCATTTAAATATTTAAAAGGTGAAAATGATAACCAGTCATTAGAAACTTAGACTATGAGAATTTGCATCAATCGTAAAAATAAGTTATTACTTTAACAGCGTATACTCCGTAGAATTAAGTTTGTTAAAAGATGGTAATATGTTGAAAGGTTTTTGAACTTTTGGGAGCAACCAGAAACCAAGACTGTGAAGAAATAAATATATGAATGTTACCTTCTGACAGATTCAAATCGATAGGGCTGTCGAAAAAGATCAGACAAAAAGCCGATAGAAAACAGGTGTGAGAAAAAAGCTAATGCAGGGATATAAGGTTTGGCTACCTGACGAACTGTTGGTATCTGGTTACAACTACGAAAGGAAAAAAAACAAAATAACATAAGACAGCATCCCTCCATAAATCTGGCTGATAAAAAAAATCTCATTCATTTAGAATTCCTGATGACAACATTAATATGTTAGTAAATACCTTTGAAACAATATTTCAATAATGTTATAACTATATAATACAAATCAAATCTTATTTTAATTGTTAAATCATTATTCAAAATGAATATAAAATATGGTTATTTTCTTTCAAAAAAAGCATAATTATTCACTCTATTTATTGTTTTTTTTTTTCATTTCATTGAAGTATGTAATATTTATGAATCATTGCAAATAATTTTATTCTGCATTACTCTAGTAACCGCAGAAAAAATGATTTCTAGTAGAATTTACCACAGTAAAAATAATTTCTTACTAAACTATTACACACTCTAATATGCAAAATGAGATTTTTTCAAGAACTATAGTAACATCATTTATAACGGGCTACCATAACAAACTGAATACTTATTTTTTTTAAAACCCTTTTGATAAATTTCTGCCATTATTATTATTATTTAAAAATATTTATGGGTTGGTCAGATTCTGTATGCCAGAAAGTCATTTGTTCAGCCTAATGTCTCCGAAATGGAGGAAAGCAGTACTTCTTATGTTAATTGTTGCCTGAGACAGGTGTATAAATTAGTAAATATATAATCAAAAAAACTAAATCAGTGATACGAGTATTCGAAAGTACTTGCACTAAAATAATAATAACAAAATTGTTCTCATACTTCAAATATAATACGAATTTTGCAAAAAAAAAATAATATGGTTAAGAATAGTGGTTAAATTGAAGTTCTACGACAAGTAATACATGTAAATAATTTGTGTTATAAAAGGAATAAATAAATAAAATGGTATGATGCAAGCCTCCTCAAATATTTAGTTTATAATTAAACTACGTGATTCAAACAATTTATGTTCATTTCCAGGTTATATCTTAACGGGAAGATATAATACTGACCTTTAACTGTGTAGTGCCTTCACAGAAGAATGACCGCAAACTGTTCGAAACACGTAATTTAATTATGAACTAAATTCGTATGGAGACTTGTTGCTTGCCATATTCATTTTGTATTCTCTTAATGAGCAACACAATAAAATATTTCATAATTCACGAGTTAATGCTTTTGTGTCTCTGAAGAATACTTCGTAAAAAAAAAATAGAAAATATAGGTATTGATACTTAAATATTCTAAAAGGTTTACACACTTGTCGAAAAGAATATAGTTATTGTTAGTAAACGTTTCTTTGACATTCCTTAATCAAAAGTAATATTAATCTTATAAAAAAAACTCTGAACAAATATTTGAAACCATATTATTTGATAAAAATACTTATTCTTGTTTACTAAAATAGTACAATTTAAGGTAGCAAAACAAACGAAGGCTTTATAACTAAATATAATGGGCCAATAATACAATAGAAACAATATAAGTTTAAGATCTTTTCAAATTGTTGACAGAACACTTGACAACTTGTTTTGTTTTTTCATTCTATTGTTTTGTAACAATGGCTAAATTCTTTTCAATATTCACAGTGAATAACTTTACAAATATAAAATAAACCTATTTTTATATACAAATGCAAATATTTTTAAGAAGAACCTGGTGTAAACTTCTTTAAACCAATATTAATTTTAACTTTTCTCAAGTAAGTTTTATAACATAGGATTCAAATATTTCTAAAATAAACCTAACACAGGAAGGGACCAGGTTAGCTCACTGGTTAACGTACTCGTCTCTGTGCTGGTTGTCCGGGGTTCGATCCCCACCTGGCCCTCGATTTATTCATGAGGGAGGTGAATAAATCTGATCACGTCGTCCCTCGGAGAAGGACGTTAAACCGTTGGTCCCGAGCCTGTACGATACAGGTACTCGTCAAAGATCCATACTCTAAATACACTTGAGTTAGGTAAAATTTAGGACTCCCACTGTAGAATCAATCCTCATTGTGTGATATCACATACGGCCAATAGTCGGCCTAAGGGTGTTCCCTTGTGGGACTGCCACTCCAACCTAACTTTACCGAACACAGGAATGCATAGTTGTTTTCCCATATGACCATAGATATTGCCGGATCTGATGCGGTCTCTGCATGTAGTAGAAAGGTAGCTTACGTAGGGTGCAGTAACGCCATGCTTTACCTGACCTATATAAAAACCAATATGCTTTTCAAGCCTTAATAAAAGCTATCATTTCTCTTTTAATAGTTACTGCGCTTTTAGAAACTGTGCTACGGCTGCAATCATATTAGTAAATACAACAAATATTCCTTTTACGTTTGTCTCCCCTTAACTATGCTAAGCATTGCTGTCAACATTACTTAGGTTAGGTTAGGTTCCAGTGGCAGCCCCACAAGGGAACACACTTAGGCCGACCATTGGCCCTTTGTGATACCACACAATGAAGATTGATTTTATAGTGGAAGTCCTAAACTCTGCCTAACTCAAGTGTATTTAGAGTAGGGATCTTTAAGGAGTACCTGACATCGCACAGGCACAAGACGGTTTAAGGTCCTTCTCCGTCCTTCTCCAAGGGACGACGTGCTCAGATTTATTCACCTCCCGCGTGAATAAATCGAGGGCCAGTTGGCGATCGAATCCCGGTCCTATTAGTTTAGAGGCGAGTACGTTAACTACTGAGCTAACCTGACCCCCTGTCAACGTTGTAAAAGTAACGTATTTTTTATATTATAGAGAACATAATTTTTAATTATCTGGTGTGAATTTAGTCTGTAACTGAAATTTTTTGACCGTGAGGTAGATAAAGCAGGCTAGTTTGCAAGTACATACAGTGCACCAAACGAGTTTTCTTAAATAGAAACCTCACTTGTTTTTTTGTAAATTCTTCAATTTCCTTTCTGAACTTCTCATAATGATTATATCACCTCCTGATAAACGTTGGATTGAATTATTGTATTTGATACACTGAGCAAGTTTTTTTTTATAAATAATCATATATTATATTAGCGTTTTTACGTTATTAACATTGAAATATAGTCTAGAAAAATTTCTATGTGTTCTCTATTATTTTGATTTTTTTTTTTCATAAATAAATTTAATATATTTGTTTAAAGGATTTTTTTTTAATTTAAACTTACCCATGAGTAAATTTAATGACACAGGAGTATAGTAACTTAATAAGGATGATAAGGTTATCTTGTTTGGAATACGAGGCCTAATGACCTGTCTTTATCGATAATGTTGGTGTCAAGTTAGTCTGCTTACCCGCCTCCTGTCTTATCAAGTCTGTACTAAATTCATCGCCATCAATGATCTCAAACTTTTTTGGAACATCATCCTGAAAGAAATTATTCTTTCTATTTCAAAGAAGTATATATTCCATAAATATTCATAATTTGTTTCATTAGCTGAAAGACAAAAACACATTGATAATCTACAGTATACAAAATCAAAGTTTGATATAAAAAGTTAAACCTTTGTTTATTAAAATGCAGTTAGGTACCCGCTGCTATAAACGAAAATACTAACATGTGTTATAATTCGTGATCCATAACTTAATGTCTTCAAATTATAATGAAGACATTAATTCCCACATACAAACAGTGGGAATTGTTACTAACTGACCATTACCTGAAATTACCATTACCTTAAGGATAGATAATATATTCCTGGTTTTGAATACCTAAACTGTCTTCATAACAAGTGGACACAAGTATTCCGTATGCTAACAACTGGACAATTTTCACGCATGTGAAATATCGTGGAGCTGGTCTTTCAGATTGAATATCGCTTTTCATCAAAACAAGATCCAGTGTCCTTGTAAAATAATACTGTTAACATCAAGAAATTAATTATGGTCATGTTGTTAAACTATTATTCCTGTTGGAAAGGCATGGGTATTATACAGTTAATTTTGGATTATTTTAAGCACGCTACAGCTTTACCATGCGTCTCCACTCCACTTCCTAAAAAAAGGACATTGTAAAGGGCCGTAGCAACACTTAGCATAATTTATAATTAAAAAAAATCCTTGACCTGCAACGAGAACATGGGCTGAAACTATTAGGATGTTGTTCAATTTTAAAAGAAAGTAGTACTTTCTCTAGTGTGGCCAATATATATTATAAATAACTTTAAGGCTATAAATGTGTGCTACTGCTGATTTTTTTATGGTGTTGCATGTGTTTATTAGCTGTAATTTTTTTAATATAATAGCTGAAAAAGTTATGTTCAAATTTGCCTTGGTTTAATGTGAAAATGTAACCAACCTGCATGTGAGAAGAACTATTCGTATGTATGACAATCTTGAAAATGTTAGTCAGTTATAGATACGATCTTGATGTAGGTTAACTCAATGTATTTCTCTTAGCTTCCTTTTTCTGTTTAAGAATTAATAAAGTAAATTTATTTGCACTATTAAATTAGCAAAATTAATTCTAAAAGTTTCTTACAAAGGAACATTGAACCACTCTTAAAGAAAAATTTTGGATCAGCCTAGTATGAACTTCACTAGTAGTAAACCTAATAATAAACTCATTGACTACCAACTGAGTTACTGAGTTACGTTTTATCTTAAGTGGCTATCGTTTCAATATAATATCAAACTCATGCATAATCATATATTTTTATATGTTTTCATGTGCCTTTATTTATATTATTAGTTATAGAACTTGAAATCATGCGACAAGAAAAATCTGATATATTATTGAACTAAGAGCTGGAACCTCATCGTCTCATGGAAGACACTTTATTATATCTCGCACCGTGCTCCCTCCGTCGTTTCTAAATTGAACTTCAAATTTTAATTCCTTTAATGGAGTTCCTAATTGTCTTATTATTAAACTACATTGCATTTCATTCAAAAAGAAAGAACGGTTTCCCCCTCTTCTTGTCGAAGTTTGCATTGTTGTTCTCTTGATGTTATTTTTTTTCTATGGCTTTTAAGAAAATCTGTTAAGCAGATCCCTTAACAAATCAGTTAAACAGGGTATGTGGGGTTGGGTTCCCGATCCACCAATAAACCGCATCCTAATACCTAGCAATATCCGACACGGAAACCGTTCTCACATTCTTCGTGCCGGTGCCGTCAGTCCTGCTAACGAGGAATCACCGCTTCGTCCCCATTCGTTCATCTAATAATTAACGTTGTCCTTGCCTAACGCTTTCTTTTGATGTTATTATTGCTAGCTTAAGTGTTAGTAAAGTGGACAATGTTGGGTTAAGTATTTGATATATTGTTTAAAATATTTACTTCAAAGTTTTACTATTTTATATACAAATTT
Source organism: Hermatobates lingyangjiaoensis (assembly GCA_026182355.1). Classification (NCBI taxonomy): domain Eukaryota; kingdom Metazoa; phylum Arthropoda; class Insecta; order Hemiptera; family Hermatobatidae; genus Hermatobates; species Hermatobates lingyangjiaoensis. The sequence continues at coordinate 5,073,832 of JAPFBL010000050.1, read as the reverse complement.
AGATCACTTCAAATTCGCTTTATAGAAAAAGTTGAATCCTTATGTTCTGGAAACCTTACATCCCATTCATTCGTTCATTTTACAATTGTATAGTTGAGAAAGCTGGGATTTTGCACGAAAGTGGTCCAGACAAAAAAATTTCTTTCAATCCAAACATTTCCTAACTTTGTCCACAGCCTTACTCCGCTTGATTCATTTCTGTCCAGCTAACGCATGGGAGTTAAACTTTTGTCTACTCATCATCGCAACAGTACATAGACGACAGTATCGTCTTTGAAATCAATAATATTCCATATTAGGTAATAATTTGTGATTTCTTCTACACCCGTATCTATGGTATTACATCCTGTCTGGTGCTTGGTATTTAGCAACATACTGCCAAACTATTAATATTTTATCTTATACAATTTTGAACATGTTATCTCTCATTGAGGTATGTTATGTCGTACTAATTTTATTAGACTGCAAATTAATCATACTTTATAAAAATATCTATGTGAAAGACGATTAATACTTTTTCAATGTAGGAGGTAGGGCGGACCGTTATGACCTCTGTTTTCCTAGACATACATGTTTTTGTAGTTTATTAAAGCGCATTTGCGTACATTTTTATTAAATTATTGATATAATACGACAGAGAAGAAATGGTATCTCTCCTATTAAACAGATAGAGGGAAAACATCAGATATTTTTGTAATAACTCGATTAAAAAGATCAGTTTTGCAATAAAATGTAAAATTGGTTCTGAGAGTTTGTGAATAAATTGTAGATCACTCCGTTTGGAAGATTATAATGAAATTATGACAAAATAAGCACTTTCTGAGAGGAAGAGAGAGATAATTGTTCGGGAGAAAATATGTGAACAGGAAAAAGCGTTGTAGTACATTTCATAATCTGAAAAATATTTTTTTTTAACTAACTGATTAACTTTAGAACATAAAATTTTAATAAAAATCAGTCTAAACTTGGAAAAATGTAATGGAATTTTTGAGGAATTCTGATAACTTCAAATGAGATGTTACTATAAAAATTGAAAACTGAACACTGAATTATGAATAACATGATGTACTTTGTTTACATTGTATTAGAAATATTTTATTCCTATCTATTCAAAAAAATACCTGTTATAAGGATTAATACAAGAAATTTGAAGACATTTTAAGAATGAAATAGTTATATTTAAATATTATAAATTCTATAACTAAAAAAGTCAACGTCTAGTAACCATATATTTGTTTGTGCTTTCTGGAGTGTTAAATGGTTGTTTAGCTAGACTTTTGCAACAGTTTTACATGTTGCACCTTTTTGTATATCCTATTTTTATACATATAGTAACTTTATTGCTTTTTTATAATATTCGACTTTGGTGAAGGTACATTTTCACTCCTATTGACAATACAGGTACTAGTTTTATGTCACACCTCCAATGGAAGTGACATAAAATTTCGTATTAAGTATTTTCTTTTTACGAATATTTAAAAACTTACAATATTTGATATAGTAATATTACATTAAAATGCAAATGTTCTATCTATAGTCATGCAAAATATTGGGCACATAAGAGACCACATACGTTTTAACTTTAAGGACAAATTAACAGAATTAGTTCTAAATATTTTTTCTTAAAAAATAAAAAAAATAATAAAACTGAAAATATTTACTTAAACTTCTTGCCTGAAGAATAAAACTGAAATTGTGGCAACCATAAACAGCTCTCAAATGTGTCCTATTTCGCTGTTATAGTGGTGGTTAATTTTGGAAAATTTATGGATACTATAAATAATCAAGGTTTTGATAAATGGATTACCTTATTATAAAACATCATTTCTTGATGGTATTGCCGTTGAGATTATGTAGTATGTTTTCCATATTTTTGAAAGAAAGTAATGGAAATATATCTGTAACTAAAGCAACTCTTATACAATTGCAAAGACAAAATAAAATGGGTATCGGAAATATTTTTATGAAATATATTAAGCTAAAACTACCAAAGCACCGTGTTATACTTTTTAGTATAACAGTGTACTGAAAAGTGTAGAGTTATTGGGCCTTGGTAATCCGGCCAGACATCAAAAACATTTAGACACTATTCTAAGGAGGATTTTAAAGTTCATTAGTAAACTTAGAGTTTGAAGTGAAATTTAAAAAGGAAAAAGAAATGCACTATAACATTAATTATTATCTGTGCGTAGGAGTCTGATGACATTCAACCCTTAGTTTAATAATAATAACATATCAGATTTTTCTACATGAATGATATCAAGTTTGTATTATCTTATACAACTTACTAGACTACCCGTGACCTATTGGGTCATCCAACACTTTCCTTTTTAATGCAATCATGTTGACATGAATGCAGATAAACTCTAAATTAATTCATTTCTAATAAAGAGGATAATGAACATATTTTTAAGTCAGTCGTCTTTATTTAAATTTTTAGCACAATTTGAATTTTCCAAAAAAAACTTTTATGTTTTCATTCTGTTTCACGCTGCTGAGAGCAACAAGTAATTAACCATGTTGAAATGCTGTTTTACATAAATGAACTAAAACTTTCTGTAGAGTCTCTTATTCTCGTCGCTTATTTATCAAATTTTCTCTTTATAAATTTTGTAATGAAATCATTATAATTTTGGTCAAAAAACTATTATTTAATGCTTTTGGAAACTTATTTTACCAAAGTCCTCGTGGAGCAGATGGTAAGCGCTGGACCTCCAATGTCAAGCGCGTGGGTTCGATTCCCACTAAATTTCTATTATTTTACTCAGTTTAGAGCGTGTGCAAACATTTAAACACGAACATCAGAATTTAATAAGTATTGAGGCTACCTTGACCTCCTTATGAGAAATATTAATAAATAATATTGTAGAAACTGGAGGCGAGTATGGAAGCCACTGGGCTACCCTGACTCCCTAATACGGTTTGTTATTATGTATCTATCTCCACGGATAATGGATGAACAAACAAACAAACAAACTCACGAACTTTATATATATTGATATAGCCTCATAAAACAAATGAATCATTATTTATTATTTATGTGTTTCATATTAAGTTATTCATTTAAGTATCAATTGAGTTTGATGTTACTTATAGAAAAGTTGAGTGTAGGACACTCCAGTAGTTTTTTAAACTTACAAGCAACAGTTTTGTTTTACTGGATGCTACTAAAAACTACTTATACAATTTAAAAAAATGAGCCAAAATACACAGCAAGTTACTTATTATTTCAGTGTGTTTTAATAATTATAGATTTATTACAGTTTTTTATAATAAAAAATCTTTAAAAATGTTTTGGCTTACTAATTACAATTTAATTATTTTGACAAAAGTCCATTCCTACTGTTAGCCGTTTACTGTAATAAAAACGATTTATGAAATCATAAAATGCGTCATAACGCCCATTTTAATATATTTTCATATAATAAGCTCGTGCTCTCAAAAGGTTCTATTTTTGAGTAAAACTTCTGATTGTCCTTCTAACGGATGATCTGTTAACACGTTTCAAAAATCAATCAATTTTTCATAAATTTAAAAAAAATACCTTATCCTATGATTTCAAAATCTAAAAATTATTTCCAATTATACTTTATACTTTTTTGGTATAAATTTTTGGTAGAATATTCTAAGAAAGGGTCTAACCTGTAACGTTTCCACAATCTGCTTAAAACACAACGATACATACTCACATCATCCATGAAATGTCGAAAATGTAATTTTAGATATTTAATCTAAAATTTTCGAAATCAACCTTTTCCATGAGTACCATACATTAAATATAATAAAAAAAAGATATATAATTATTAATGAATAGAAATAGTTACAGATATTTAATAAATATTTATTGAAATTATATGAAATTAGTTACATAATTTTATAACTCAGAGGTTGCATATAATTGAATTTTAAACTCGTAACGCATTTAGTGATTTTCCTTGTGAACCGTTTTCTTTGAGACTTCATAAGCATTCCATTGCTACTAAAATGAATTTCATTATCACAATGATTAAAATAAATCAATATAATTATGAATCAGATAATTAATATGTGTCGCAGGCAATAAGCACACTATTAGATTCGCCTCCTGGTAATGCAGTCCCAGCAGATACATACCATTTATTCGCTCTCTTGCTGTATGTTGAGCTCCTCCAAGTGATAGTTCACAGTTATTACTTAACTCTAATTATTTTGTTTTGGAGTTAAGTAATAACTCCTTACTTCTTCATTTTTAATAAATATACTTTACCTTATACTGAATGCTAATGATCACAACAATAATTTAAATTTTAAGGGAATAACCGTTACCCACTTGTATCTTGCTATCCAATGTGTAAACAATCAATAAAATGTTGTTCAAGTTTCAATGGTTTAATAAAAAAAAATAACTCGAGTGTTTTAATAGACAGTACTCTCAAAATACTAAAGATGTTGGCAGAAAAACCCAAACATTGAGTAATGGTTACCTCAAGAAACAAACGATAGTTTTTATTAAGCTCTTCTGGATGTTTATGCTTATACTCCTTCCATTTATGAGCATTTCTTTTTGATACAAAATTGTATTAGCTTTGCAAAAACTAATTTTTGTTTAAACAAAAATAAGCTAAAATAAAAATTGCATTTGTTTTCTAATGTTTTCTTTTGTTTTTTCTTAATATAAACTTAAGGTGTATAAACAAAGTTACCAAGTTACTAAAAATAATGAGGGAGTACTTTTCCTATACTTGAATATTGCCCAAAAACAAAGAAGGTTGTTGTAAGGTAGATTATGTAAAGTCTTTCTCCTTCAATGAACTTTCAAGAATTTGGAGAGCTTGCTGCATATATTCGAAGACTGTATCATCAAGTATTCCTATAGTGGAAGTATATACTTGCTATCATAACTATGATGTCTATGAGTATTTAGCGGATCATGCAGAACAAATGTCCATAATATCGATGGGACACATCCTTGAGAACAACTAGTGATCGCTGTTTCATTTGTCGTACAGCCTATTCTTGCAATTACATATTCTTTGTGTTTGCATTGTTTACATTAATCTATTGTGAAGTTAGTAGATTAATAAACTATACATCAGTACTTAAAGAATAGAAAGTACGTGCTATCAAAGATCCTTTAATAACCAAGATGCAGCTCAGGGTAATTCTTTGAGAGCTTAAAGAATTCTCTATTTTAGTAGGTAAAATTTTTGGGACTGATTCAGTCCAAAAATGTGTATGAAAAAAGTGATCAAGTTGTCAAAATAATGAAAAAGTACCTTTCCCATGTTTGAATATTGCCAAAAAAACAATGTTGGAGAAAAACGCCAAAACAATATACCATAGAATCAGATACATTAAGGGATGAAACATGTGATTCAGAGAAATATTTTCACTAGACAACCACTCAGGAGAGCATCAAATAATATATTGTAGTCTGGTGTTTCCTTAAGTTGTTTTAAAAATTTTATTGTTCATACATACCATATTAACTATTACAAAGAACTTCTATTTCTTTATTATATTTAAAACCAAGAATGTTATTGTATTTTTCTGTAATAAAAACTATTTATGAAATTTTGAATGAATCAAAAATGTCCAGCAGGTTACCTATTATTTGAAGTTGAGTTTTCTTTTGTCACAGTTCTCTTGCTTTCCGATAATAGGAAGACCTTAAATATACTTTTCTATAATTAATAATTTCAGGTGTGAGATTGTAGGAATACTACTCCCTTCATTTTTACTTTTTTCCCTGACTCTCACAAACTGGGCGCTGTTATTAGGAAGTTTCTTCCTATGCTATCCCCTTTATTGGCTACTTCTAATTTAGACCCTCTATTATTTCCTATCGTAGACTTTCCAACCTTAAATCCATTTTTTCCCATATTTCTTCCAACAGTCCCGGTGCTGGCAGAGGGATGCAGTGATGTGAACACCTTAACTGCCAAATCTGTCCATTAATTAACTCCAATCCCTACTTTACTTCCTCTCATACCAACAACTACAGTCTGTTTCCTCTGATACCTCTTGCAACTCCTGTAACTGCTTTTATTGTTTGTATTGTACTCGATGTAATGCTTTTTACGTCGGCTTGGTTTCAACCAAACTAAGCCTTTGAATCAACAATCACTGGGCGTCCGTTGGTCAGCACAGTAACTTGCCCATAGCCATCCATCCATGCTAAATCCCATAAAAACCCATCAGTTTTAATGAAAAGCTTCCGGGTACGAATCATTAAAAAATCTCTGAGTCTAACTCCCATGTCATCCTTAGAGCTTCTGAAGAGGCATCTATTTACCGCTCTAGTGGAACTCTCTTAGTTTCTTAGTGGAACTCTCTAGTTCCCTTATCACTCTGCGGTGAGTCTCTTGTAGCTATCAAAGAAGGTTAGCAAAGTACATGAACAGGTACAAGTTTGTTACGCATAAGTTTGTATTTGTTCATGTACTTAGCTAACCTCTTTGGAAGCTACCAGAGTTCTATTAAGAAAGTGGTTAATACAGAAGCTGTTACTAATTTTAATAACACATGATTAAGGAAAGACCTGCTGCCATCGTAAATATAAAAATAAAAAAAAATATCAAAAAGAACCTTGGGGCCTCAAAACTTGTAAAAACGTCAAAATCTGGAGACAGAATCTTTTTGTGATTGTTATTCTTATTATAGTAAAGTAAAAAAGGGAAAGAAAAAGAATTAAATTTATCTTTAAAAAGCAAAGATAGAGGGACTAAAAGTGGAGGGTACTTCTTTTTTGTGAGGTTGATAGAAGAATGTGGGTGAACCCAAATAGCTAATAAAGAAAGTGTTATTAGAAGAGAAGTTGGCACACTATTTTTTTTAAATACTCCCCGTCCTCCTCTTAGACCCATTAATGAAACACTCTCTACCATCATCAGTGCTCCATCTGCTCCTTTTCCTTTAAAGAGATATGTACTCTTGGCGTTTTCTTAGTTTACTGCTTGTTGTTTCATTCAATTTTAAACCAATAAGGTGATCTATTGTCATAAACTTCGTTGAACTTTTAAACTGAGGAAGAAATTTCGTTTTACATTGCAAAAAAGACTCAATTGCATTGATTTTTGCTTGGTGTTTGACGCTTGCAGTTTTTTTGTGTTCAAAATATGTTGTTTTGTTCAATTTTTTGCTTGAAGACTTTTTTTTATTGACAGCCAATATGATTACAAACCATATGCCGGCATTTTGAAGAACTATTAATATCTATATACAAATCCTATATTAGCGGAGTCTATTTATAATAATTAACAGTAAACTATAGGCTGAATGTCCCAGTTAAATGTATTTATTGTAACATTAGAAGATGTTGTACAAAAATATAATCGACAAAGAAATTGGATGTCAGACCGACTGCAGTGACTAGAATACGAAATAAGACCACTACTAATACAAATGTGTGCTTGGTTCTTTTTCGCCATTATTCGTTTCTGCTAAGGCATTTGTGAACATTTCTAGATATATAATAACTTTTAACGAAAATAAAACTTTAGATTAAAATATTTTTTTAGACTTCAAAAACTAACTGAGCAAATACTTTAATTAAATAATCTTTTAATTTAATAATTAATATAATCAATTACAAATTTAGTAAATATACAAATTTGAGAGAATAATTGTCTAGATGAAAATAATCCATGATGTTTTTTTTATACCATTCAGTTTATTGACTAAAACATCTCTTTTTCACTTTTCACTATTAAATGACTAACTAACATGTCCATCTCTATATGGAGTTATTATTTTTTCCTGTTTCGTTATAAAACTAACAAAAGTAGATGATACAGTATCTGTTACTTAAAATTTTAAAAATGATAATTGTTTTCATGGATCGAATCAATTGATATTTAAGCAGTTCACACCTATAAGGAATATTTATTTCTTTAATAATAAGTTTTTATTACTAACCACCACTAAATATTTTGCAAATCTGTATGGTCTAGAGAATTGCTCTTACTCGTCTTCATTGACCTTACCATGCTACGAAGGTATCACATGAGATAGTAGACGGACGTCGTAGTAGTTCCGTACAATATTCACACAGCAGGCATTTGGGTGATGGATTCTGCCTTGACTATTGGCTAATTAACCTGACAACATTTGGTTAATTGGTTTATCTGACATAATCAATTACTACTCCTGCTGCAACCAACATGATTGGAAGAATGCAGACCCTATCTCCTGAAGGTGAAAACCATTGGACATATTCTATGTCAAAGTGATGCAATCACTATTAAAACTTTAAATATTACTTTACTATAAGTAAAGTATAGTGATCGTGAAAAAATTCGATCTCGAGATTTTGACGGAATTACATGTTTTGAGGTCCCAGAAGTCGTTTTATGACGTTTTTACGATGATGTCTGTGTGTGTGTGTGGGTGGGTGGTTGCGTGTTATTGTTTGTTATTGCTTATTAAACAATAGCATTGCTTGTTACCACGCTACGGTCCAGAATCTTTGATGGATCAAGTTGATATTTTACACAAAAATGGGCCTCATAAAGACGAAGATCACTATTATTTGGGAAGAATTATGCATGATGGGAAAGTTAGTTTTTTTGCTAAAAACCGTTTTTCTTTAAAACATTTATTTCTCTTAAACTGATAAACCTAGAGTTTTGAAATTTTGACATTATCTTTGTGGTTACAAACGGAACAAACGAAAAATATATTCAGAATTTTAAAACAACGGGAAATATTTTTTTTCACTAAAATGTAAAAATCTTGACTTTTAATTCAATCTCAAACCTTGTGAGAGCAATACAAGCCATACTGTTTGACGGATCAAAATGAAACTATGCCTAAAAATAGAACATTATGTGGAGAATGAGTTGAAATATTTTTTTTCAAATTACATTAGCTAAAGGGGCGTTACAGTACGATTTCTGTTTTCAGAAAATGTTTTTTTGACGCGAAACAGATCATTCAAACATAATGAAAATTTGACCAAAAATGGAACAAAAATTAGCAATTCATAAAAAAAATTCATGAAGTTTCAATTACGGGAAAGAGCAATAACTATATAAAAACCCTTTGTTTATCCTAGACTAAGAGATCACCTGCTATACTTGTCGAATTTTTTATATTTTTTTACTTTGTTTACATTGACTTAGAAATTTTTTTAGCAAATCCATTGATATAAAATTGATATTTATAAAGGAACAATTTAAAACGTTTATTGACTTATATGAGATGTAAGAGGAATAATATGTGCAGGAAAATTAGAACACTCACTCAGAAAAAAATCGTATATATGTTATTTGACAAAGGGGAAGGAAAATGATCTTGTTAAATACTAAGAAGCCATAAAATTCCCATTATAATAATTCTATAAAAAACCAAAAATGTAAAAGATAATTCAAAATTGAAATCTTTCGTTTAGAGATTAATAAATGAATGATCGTACATCTTTAATTATAAATCACCTTAAAACAACATTTTCTTCGCTGTTGTAGTAGTGACATCAAAATTTCATAGAAATTTATGGAAATATATGGACACGATTGATGGTTTATAAATCTCAATCAGTCCGTTTTGTTCCGTATATTCAATTAATAGTTCAGACAACTTTTAAAAGAAATAGGTTTAGAAATTACTTTTATTAATGTATATTAGGACCAATTTTTTTTTTTTTTATTATATTTTACATAGTCACAACAATGCAAATGTAACATTACCAGTGACAATGATGAAGGAAATATATACATTACACATGGAGGCAGGAGGGAAGAAATAATTCAGTAATTATACTTCCTGGCGTGAGAAACGACTAATTAATTTAATTTATATTGATAATATATTTGCTGTTTTTAAAGAAATAGTTTAATTCGTTTCATTGTATGTTTGATTATTATTTATAAAAGAAATACTGATAGAAGGGTAGAAGGGGGCTATTTTAAAATGAGATAATTTAGATGGCATTTGATTGGTGCACCGGTAGAGCTAAGTCATTCTAAAAAGGCGGCATTACACTTCTTGTTTAGTCCTCCGCGTCCTTCCTGGAACCTTTCAAACTGTTTTAACCTCTCTATAGATTGGTGTGTTCACTAGTTAATTCTTTTAATAATACTTCAAATAGTAAGTACAAATTCCTTTTTAACTTATTTTTGTAAACTGAATGATTTCCTAATTAGTTTAATGCTAAATATTATTAATTTCATAATTAGTAAACCAGGAGAAACAATACACATAAAAGATTTCACAAAAACTTACTCTTATATTTCGACTGTTTCGTATAAAGATGTAATTTGATACGATGAAAAGCGACTTTCATGTGTGTTGTTTCTCTGGAATTATTTTCATAAAAATATATCAAAATAATTAATTAGTTCCTAAATAATTACTACTAACATTTAATAAATATAATAAAGCATTGAATAGATTTATTTTTAGTTAATTTATGTTATTTAAAACCTCATTCACTAAAGTAGTTATAGCGAAAACGATTAAAAATACTTAACAATAGATTATTTAAATTTATTACCCTATATTCATCAAATTAAGGGTTTGTTCGTCTGTGTTTCCTATTGCTTTTGAGAAATGTTGTAATCCATTTGAAAATTTGAAATGATTTAATGACATAATGTGAGATGTAAGAAGAATAAAATTATATGTAAAAAATGAATGCCAATCAAACATATAATTTCTGATGTTTCCATTTACACAACTTCTAAATTATATTGAAAAGCCGACTTTGAATTTGATTTGAGTATGCAAAACTGGCTAATCACTGATATATTTTTTCTCGATATATATTTACAGCAACGTTATAACCGAATATAGCACAAAGGAAAAAGTTACTTATATTATGTTTGGTGTGAAAAGCTACTGGTTGTTGACTTTTTTGTGTTTATGAATCTTATGATCTTTGAGTAATATTGAATTAAGAGGAATGAACTCCTTAGTTTTATATTACCAAAGAGATACTAATTTTAAACTGATTCTAAGGTGATTCGATGACAGTCATTTTTCAGAATCAGGTCCTCAGCTAAATATGACTACCTAATGACTTCACGGTTTACAATATCTAAGACAATGCAAGGCCGGAAGACCATACGACCACGAATGTGACTCCTTCCATATTCGTGAAGGACGTCCTGACAGACTGACGTCCCATCCCCGTCCTTATGATTACTGACCTTAACAAGAAATGCAGGATGAGAATATAGCAGTAGTGGGCGTCTGGTCTAGGGCTGCTAATTACGACGTGCACTGATGTGCATGGAATATTCGTTGGCCGCTGGAGATCCATTGCCTTTAGAAACAAAAGTCATTTTCGTCTGTAAGAGATTATTTCGTAACACAATATCGTCACTTTGACGTTACAAAAGTCTTATTACTCCTGTGCTAATATATATGATATTATATGCATCAATTGTGTAATATACGGTATTGATAAGAGAATCAATCACTATCTGTACTACCTCCAGGAATGAAAGAGTAATAAACATCTCCCATTTAGACATATATATTATGTCTACATACTACATTATCTACCCAAGAGGTTTGACATTATACTTACTTATAGTAAAGCTGAGTGTAGGCCACTCCACATTTTTTTTATTTTGTATTATATTTACTTTGTACTATAGATAACTCTCTGATGACATTAAATTTTTAGTTAGTGGCTGAAGAAGAACACTAGATGTTCGAAACCCGTTGTTTATACGATTAAATTTCTATATGTGGAAACTATTTTATTAGTTTCAATGAGACAAATGACCCTTCATTGAGTAAATACCACATAATACTGATAATACTGAAAATACTGATTGCACTATCTTAGAATATATACAAGTAATACTTTGGGAGAAGACCTTCTTTTAAACACATTTCGTTAAATGATGAGCATATTTTCAATCTTGTATGTTACATACATACCTTCTCTAATTGGCTTACATGAGTCTTCCACTTCTCTGGTAACATATAAACTAATTCTCCAAATGATTTATTTTTGACATTCACAGGAGATCCGACGTCTCGTTCTATGTAGACCATTATCAAGGATAATCATAAGCAATAATACTAACTTAATTCACAATGACTAATAACCATTATGAAAACGAGCTATACCACCACATACTAAAGTTTATTTAAATGCACAAAGTGAGTGCCCTGAGAGATATAAAGACAGAAGAATTAAGGCACTTATACATAGATCATTCAAGACGTCATCTGACTGGCCTCTCCTCTAGCATGCAGTAGAAAGAATAAAACAATTATTGGTTAACAATGGTTACAGTAACCAACACTTTGGCAATGCTTTAAAAAAATTTAGTTTTTATGTGAATTTTAGACTGTATAATTCTTTTAATAATGGTTATAAGTTAATCTTATTGTTAATGTGAATTAAGTTAGTATTATTGTTTATGATTTTCCATGATAATGGTCTTTGTAGACCGAAACTTGGAATCCCTTGTATGTATATAAAAAAATCATTTGGAGAATTGGTTTATATATTATCAGAGAAATGGAAGACTGATGTAAGGCAATTAGAGAAGGTACGAGTATGTAGGAAACATAGAAGATTGGAAATATGCACGTCATTTAGCGACATAAACATATATATAAATATCATTAAACATATATATGTTTATCATTAAATATCATCATTAAACATATATATATATCAATGATTAAACCACGATACGAAATGGGAAAACAAGATTAAGATCTTTCAACAGTAACTAGCGCTCTTCGTCAGAGTCAAAAACCCAACTGACTCTTCTTTCATACTGTGGTTTGATCTTTAATCTTTGTGCCAATGATTTGATGTACTTTTATCAGGGCTACAAAATAAGATAAGACTACAATATCACTCAAAGGCAATTCTAATCTCTTGGTATATATTAAAGAATAGCCAAATAACAGCCATATAACCACTTACTTATTTAAACGAGTATTTTGAAGTTTTTATTGGTAGTATAGTAATTAATATTGTATGCAGTTGGTGAAAATAATGTAGTGTTATGTTATTTTGTAGTCCTGATGATGATGTAAAAATAATCGAAGTTTATTTTCAAGACCTAGCCCTTAAAAAAGCTTACATAATACTATATATATATATATATATATATATATATATTTTTCTATGGGTTGTCCGGGGAAAGGAATATGATTCGATGCGATGTTGACCAATGGGAGTAGAGTTACAGGTCCAAGCGTAAGGTCCCAGTTGCCCGCTGCTCAGCAAAAAGCCTTTGCGTTCTGCCAATGGTTATAGAGGTTGCACAGTCCCTCTGTGTTAAATGATGTTTGGCAGAAAACATTAGCCTCACTTTACAGTGAACTCCTGTTCCCTTTCTATTTTTGATTTTTGTGGTGGTTGGGTGTTGTTGTTGTTTACTATTTTCTGTTACGGATATTGCTGGATATTTAAATGATACTCTCGGTTGTTTACTGCGAAAAGCCGCCTTCATCTTCATGCCAACAGGGGTAGAGGTTGCACAGTCCCTCTTGATTATTAAGAGATGTTGACACTGGAATCCAACTTCTTCTCGTAGAAACATCTTCAAGTTGTAGGTTTTGTATATTGTTCTCTTCGGTTTCTTATGTTCATGTTTTTTCTTCAGTTGAATGTTATTGCTGCTATTGATAGGTGGCTGGTAGGTGATGAAAAGTTCTGCACTGTTGACCTGGTGGTGGTATTTGCGACATGTTTCAACCATTCTCTGGTTATCTTCAGGCAAGGAAATGGCCCAGACGTTGGTCCTTATATACAGTTTTCTATGGGTTGTCCGGGGAAAGGAATATGATTCGATGCGATGTTGACCAATGGGAGTAGAGTTACAGGTCCAAGCGTAAGGTCCCAGTTGCCCGCTGCTCAGCAAAAAGCCTTTGCGTCT